>WNWK01005539.1:20000-30000 GCA_009830355.1 Cherax destructor | reverse complement strand
GTCTGTCTGTCTGTCTGTCTGTCTGTCTGTCTCTGTCTCTGTCTTTCTCTCTCTCTCTCTCTCTCTCTCTCTCTCTCTCTCTCTCTCTCTCTCTCTCTCTCTCTCTCTCTCTCTCTCTCTCTCTTCCTATTCCTGGCTTTCTTAAAAACTCTGTTGCATGATACCATGATCTTATCATCGTGACCCCTGTGTGGTATCTAGTCTTACTCCAAACATATGATCTAAGCGGATGTCAGAGCCTTCAGATATACGCAGTATAACACTATCCTTGATCGGAGAGACTCTGGACGCTTGTAGACTCGTTAGTCTTAACAACAGTGTCTTATATTTCAAAAGTCGTCAGATCGCTGGCTAGTAATAACATGAGTATCTAATGTCGATGAGGTCATTAGGTCGTGGCGTTGTAAGAACGACAGTGTCTTACATCTGTGAGGGCATCAGGTCATGGCGTAGTAAGAACGAGTGTCTTACATCTGTGAGGTTGTCAGGTCGTGGCGTAGTAAGAACGACAATGTCTTACATCTGTGAGGTTGTCAGGTCGTGGCGTAGTAAGAACGACAATGTCTTACATCTGTGAGGTTGTCAGGTCGTGGCGTAGTAAGAACGACAATGTCTTACATCTGTGAGGTTGTCAGGTCGTGGCGTAGTAAGAACGACAATGTCTTACATCTGTGAGGTTGTCAGTTCCGAAAAAAAGGAAAGAGAAAAAGGAAAACTTTCAGAATTGCAGATTATGATAAATACGCAGTTGCAGCAGGAGGTAGGGAGAAATAGACTCAGGTTAAGAAAGAAAGGGAGTATATAATGTATTAGTTTTCTCTCTGTGGCCAGGAGAGCTTGACTGAAGTACTTTTGTCTCTTTTTTGGCTCGGCTTGCGTAGCTTTGTAACTTGTAAGTTCATTACCTTTGTAACTTGTAAGTTCATTACCTTTGTAACTTGTGAGTTCATTACCTTTGTAACTTGTGAGTTCATTACCTTTGTAACTTGTGAGTTCATTACCTTTGTAACTTGTGAGTTCATTACCTTTGTAACTTGTGAGTTCATTACCTTTGTAACTTGTGAGTTCATTACCTTTGTAACTTGCTCAGCTATCAAAACTTTGGGGTCCAGTCCCTGGACCCATTATGTACCTCTGTAATCATTTGACTACCGCCCCCAGGATGGGTAAGGGGTGCATAATAAAGATATCAAACTGAAAATGCGTAGGTGTCAAGAATATGTTGACTCTTTATAGATAAGCAGGCAGGGATAGATAGAAAGGTAGAGAGAGAGAGGGAGGTGGCCCACGGATGACTTCAACATCATCCTGTTCCCTATTTGTATGTCTCATAACATTGAAAAGGCTTTCAAATGAGCTGATGTAGGTAACAGCTTTTAGCTTGTAAATAATGTTTGGAACCTTAATAACCTTGTAAAACTCTGTTAAAAAAAAGGTCAAAGGTAGCTGAAGGAAGCGACAGGACGAATGGATGAGTAAGAACGTGGATAATTGAGTACAAAAAAAAATGTTGTGTACTAGAGTCGCTCGCTCACTTGTCGTTGAGACCTGCACAGTGTGGGTGGCCCGCTGTGCTATCACTTCGTTACGGCTGGTATCGTAACCTCACGATAACATCAGTATTCGTAAGTCTCCGCGAGTCCCCTCAAACAAGCCATCACGTAGCCACATCATTTCTCCTTCATTCTGAAAAAAAGATAAGAAATACGAAATTTAGTGAATACGAAACATTTCAGCGAAATGTAATGTATTATAATGAAGAGAGAGTTGGAGTGGATTATGGTGAAGAACTCTTGAACCTTCTGTCACAGTCTCTCCCTCACTCCCTACCTTCCTTTCTCCCTCTCTAATCCCCTCCCTCTCCCTGCCTCCCACTCTACCTCCCGCTTCCCTCATCCCCTCCTTCCCTCCGCCCAGCAATATTCCGGTCTCCACCGTCCTTCCCAAGTCGATTGAATTTTCTGGTCACTTGGAGATAAGAGATTCAGGACGTCTCACTTTTATCTGTTTCTACGTGTCTCCCCTCCTCTCTGTCTCTTACATTCTTCCAAATCTCCTCTCTCTTTATCTCCGCGTATCTTACCAACTTGTTCTTGTCCCAATCTGAATTTCGTAACAACAAACCTCCAGGACTAAGACTACAGCAGAGGGAAGCAGTGTGAAGTGTCGGTGCGTGAGACACCTACAAGAAACAGTCTTGATATCTGTTGGCTGTGTAATAGTAACTCCAATGTTAGCTGTGTAATAGTATCTCCAATGTTAGCCTTGTAATAGTAACTCCAATGTTAGCCTTGTAATAGTAACTCCAATGTTAGCTGTGTAATAGTAACTCCAGTGTTAGCCTTGTAATAGTAACTCCAATGATAGCCTTGTAATAGTAACTCCAATGTTAGCTGTGTAATAGTAACTCCAATGCTAGCCTTGTAATAGTAACTCCAATGATAGCCTTGTAATAGTAACTCCAATGATAGCCATGTAATAGTAACTCCAATGTTAGCTGTGTAATAGTAACTCCAATGCTAGCCTTGTAATAGTAACTCCAATGATAGCCTTGTAATAGTAACTCCAATGATAGCCTTGTAATAGTAACTCCAATGTTAGCTGTGTAATAGTAACTCCAATGATAGCCTTGTAATAGTAACTCCAATGTTAGCTGTGTAATAGTAACTCCAATGCTAGCCTTGTAATAGTAACTCCAATGATAGCCTTGTAATAGTAACTCCAATGATAGCCTTGTAATAGTAACTCCAATGTTAGCCTTGTAATAGTAACTCCAATGTTAGCCTTGTAATAGTAACTCCAATGTTAGCCTTGTAATAGTAACTCCAATGATAGCCTTGTAATAGTAACTCCAATGTTAGCCTTGTAATAGTAACTCCAATGCTAGCCTTGTAATAGTAACTCCAATGATAGCCTTGTAATAGTAACTCCAATGATAGCCTTGTAATAGTAACTCCAATGTTAGCCTTGTAATAGTAACTCCAATGTAGCCTTGTAATAGTAACTCCAATGTTAGCTTTGTAATAGTAACTCCAATGATAGCCTTGTAATAGTAACTCCAATGTTAGCCTTGTAATAGTAACTCCAATGCTAGCCTTGTAATAGTAACTCCAATGATAGCCTTGTAATAGTAACTCCAATGATAGCCTTGTAATAGTAACTCCAATGTTAGCCTTGTAATAGTAACTCCAATGTTAGCCTTGTAATAGTAACTCCAATGTTAGCCTTGTAATAGTAACTCCAATGTTAGCCTTGTAATAGTAACTCCAATGTTAGCCTTGTAATAGTAACTCCAATGATAGCCTTGTAATAGTAACTCCAATGTTAGCCTTGTAATAGTAACTCCAATGTTAGCCTTGTAATAGTAACTCCAATGTTAGCCTTGTAATAGTAACTCAATGTTAGCCTTGTAATAGTAACTCCAATGTTAGCCTTGTAATAGTAACTCCAATGTTAGCCTTGTAATAGTAACTCCAATGTTAGCCTTGTAATAGTAACTCCAATGTTAGCCTTGTAATAGTAACTCCAATGTTAGCCTTGTAATAGTAACTCCAATGTTAGCCTTGTAATAGTAACTCCAATGTTAGCCTTGTAATAGTAACTCCAATGTTAGCCTTGTAATAGTAACTCCAATGTTAGCCTTGTAATAGTAACTCCAATGTTAGCCTTGTAATAGTAACTCCAATGTTAGCCTTGTAATAGTAACTCCAATGATTAGCCTTGTAATAGTAACTCCAATGTTAGCCTTGTAATAGTAACTCCAATGTTAGCCTTGTAATAGTAACTCCAATGTTAGCCTTGTAATAGTAACTCCAATGTTAGCCTTGTAATAGTAACTCCAATGTTAGCCTTGTAATAGTAACTCCAATGTTAGCCTTGTAATAGTAACTCCAATGTTAGCCTTGTAATAGTAACTCCAATGTTAGCCTTGTAATAGTAACTCCAATGTTAGCCTTGTAATAGTAACTCCAATGTTAGCCTTGTAATAGTAACTCCAATGTTAGCCTTGTAATAGTAACTCCAATGTTAGCCTTGTAATAGTAACTCCAATGTTAGCCTTGTAATAGTAACTCCAATGTTAGCCTTGTAATAGTAACTCCAATGTTAGCCTTGTAATAGTAACTCCAATGTTAGCCTTGTAATAGTAACTCCAATGTTAGCCTTGTAATAGTAACTCCAATGTTAGCCTTGTAATAGTAACTCCAATGTTAGCCTTGTAATAGTAACTCCAATGTTAGCCTTGTAATAGTAACTCCAATGTTAGCCTTGTAATAGTAACTCCAATGTTAGCCTTGTAATAGTAACTCCAATGTTAGCCTTGTAATAGTAACTCCAATGTTAGCCTTGTAATAGTAACTCCAATGATAGCCTTGTAATAGTAACTCCAATGTTAGCCTTGTAATAGTAACTCCAATGTTAGCCTTGTAATAGTAACTCCAATGTTAGCCTTAATAGTAACTCCAATGTTAGCCTTGTAATAGTAACTCCAATGTTAGCCTTGTAATAGTAACTCCAATGTTAGCCTTGTAATAGTAACTCCAATGTTAGCCTTGTAATAGTAACTGCAGCAAAGCTGGAAAATATACTCTATTGATGTGGATTTTTGTTTTTTTTGTAAAGATGGGGAAATGTTGGTAGAGTGTAGAGGAGAGTTGGAAGAGGATGAGCTCTAGCTCCTAGGATCCCCTGCAAAGTTGAGGAAGACCCAAGGATAGGTTGTAGCTCCTGGCCCAAGACTGGGAAGATTTCTTGTTTTATGGAAGAGCTACAACTCTTGGTCCTTAGGTCATAGCTTCCACTTTATTTTTGCATTATATCTCTTTATATTTCGCAGGTATATCTCTCTCATATAAGAAGAACAATGACAAAAGGGGCAATAAAGAAGTGAAAGGGAGAAGATAAGTTAGAGAGAGGGAGGCGATAAAGAAGAGAAAGGGAAAAGATAAGGAAGAGAAAGGGAGAAAATAAAGAAGCGAAAGGGAGAAGATGAAAAAAAGAGAACAGGAGAAAGGAATAAAATGAGGCGAGGTTGAAGGAGAAAGAGAAGGCAATGAAAGATGGAAAACTGTTAAGTAGAAATGTAAGAAATAAGAGAAGGGGAGAATCAAGGTTACAGTAGATTCATCATGATATGCTATAATAATAATAATAATAATAATAATAAAAGTATTAGTAAACACTAAGTAATGGTGAAGACAGACATTTGCAGTATAATGCGATCCTTTATTAACAACGTTTCGTCCATGCAGTGGGCATTTTCAAGTCACAAGCAGAGAAACCTGGATGGCTTCTACAACATAGCTGAGCCTCTTCGCAGAAAGCTTCTAGGTAGCATTCCAACATAGCAAGCAATGGAGCCATGCAGGAGGCCTTATAATCCATGCTAGATAGATCTTTCTCTTATCCAACCCTGCTTAATCATACTTCTGTCTGTCAACAGTATCACTTGCGTAGTATATACGTCCTAGCAGCATTTATAGGCGGGCTCCCTGGCCAAGCCTTAAAATCACGTGACCCCCCTTTGACCCCCACACTAAGGCCGTAGCCCCCTCACTCTCGTGGAGGCTTACCAGACAGCCAGACAGTACAAAGCCTCCATAACAGTCAACAGTTGTTTCCTTTGCTACCATCGCTTCTTCCGTCGAATCTCACAACGTGTCTTACATTTTTTAAAGCTACTCAGGGTTTCGGTTTAAGCAAGAAGGCCAATCCCATGGAATCGCAGCAATTGCACAACCCAGATTAACTTGGTTTCGTGTAGTATACACGAACTTTGCAGAAGTTTTCGACAAATGCAAGCATAGAGTAATAGCACACTAATATGTGCAAAGCAAATAACTGGAAAGGTGGACAGATGGATACTTAACTTCCTAACAAATAGAACCCATCGAAAAATAGTAAACAGCGAAATCAGAGGCTGCTACTGTGAAAAGTTCTGTCCCCCAACAAGTCAGTACCTGACCAACCGGGCTGTGGTTCGTACGTCAGTTTGCGTGCGGCCAGCAGTAACAGCCTGGTTGATCAGACCCTGATCTACCACGAGGCCTGGTCTCAGACCGAGCCGCGGGGCCGTTGACCCACGAAACCCTCTTCAGGTAAACTCCAGGTAATGTCTTTTTCAGTCTAATATCTGACAAAAATTGGTACATATAGCATTGCATTATCCTTTGCAGACATTTGTATGAGAGTTGCATCCATAGAAGACACAGCGGGTCCAAAAACGGACATAAACCAAGTCTTCAGGTCAAATTTCATTTACAACATTACGTAAGTCAAATGTGAGAGACCTGGGAGTGATAATGTCAGAAGATCTCACATTCAAGGAGCACAACAATGTTTCTATCGCAACTGCAAGAAAAATGATAGAATGGATAACTAGAACATTCAGAAAAAGAGATGCCAGGTCAGTGATGATATTCTTCAGAATACTTGTTCTCCATAAGTTGCAAAAATTTATATATACTAACGGCGCCTTTAAGGCAGGCAAAATTGCTAGGCTGGAAAATGTACAGAGAACCTTCACAGCTCTTATAAACTCAGTCAGGCACCTAAATGACTGAGAGTGCTTTAAGTCCCTGCAACTGTATTCCCTAGAACGTACACTATCGTGTGGGTTCTAGGAGATATGGTGGTCGTAGAGAAACACACTTGTGGTTGGTGCAAGTAGATATATTGACAGTCTGTGAGGAGAGCCAGTGCCAGCCTAACCTGTCAGACCTACGCCAATCCAAAGAGTGAGGGAGAAGCCTGGGGCACAGCGCTCAAATGCGCGGGTCTCGTGACGTCATTGGTAGCTAGGCTAGGGATCCTAACTTGAACAGGGATCATAATTACAACATAGCTGGTACTACATACATATACTACACAAGTATAAAACTACTGACAACACGAGAAAGATACATAATCTACACCAGGAAGATATTTGTAAGGATTGGCCCCCTCAAGGGAGGTTCACTAACGTTGGTGAGAGGCTCTTGGTCTAGGGAATTGGATCTGTGCTCCCCTTCCCTGAATTAAGCCTGAATACCTTCCATCCCCCCACACCCACAGGCGCTGTATAATCCTACGGGTTTAGCGCTCTTCCATGATAATATTCGGATTGGTCTTAAAAATGAACACTAAGATTACTATTTATGATAGCAAAAGGCTTGGCAGACGGTGTATAATATCTTCAATGAAAAGCAGGGAAGCGATGGGTACACTGAGAAATAAATCAAGTGTAAAGAGACCACGACTCTTCAACAACATCCATTCAAGCATAAAGGGAGATTATTAAGAAACCCTTCTGTTCTTCAAGAGGGAACTCTGACAAAATTCTTCAAAACAATTCCTGATCACCAGGTTGTGGCGCATACACTGGACTTAAGGTAACAATAAGGGAGACCTGGACTAGGAGCGGACCGCGGGGGCAATGACCTCTGGTAGCGACACCTTAGCTCATGCACCTTACCATACCACGGGTGGGGTTCGAACCCGCGATCAGAGAGTCTCAAAACTCCAGGTATGGTTTGTTTGCAATCGTGTCATTACGATTTCGTGACTCACTGCACCTTATTAGGCTCCCTGGATGTGTGCTCATCCAGCTTTCTGTTTATTACTCGAAAAGTTCACTGTGTATGCGAAGCATCATTAATAAAGGATCGCATTATACTGCATTTGTGTCTCTATCCATCACGTCGATATTTTATTCCATTTCAGTGAATAAACTTAACCTAACCTCGTGATACTGAGCCAACCCCATCGTCCACTGAAGACTGAATGTGTATAGGATATAACTCAATATAATCTTTAACATGTTTTTCCTCTAGTATCTAATACAAATGAATTGCATAATGATCATTGCAAGTAGAGACCATAAAACATGTTTTATGAGTAGGAAATATTGCAATCTCACTCTGACAGAAAGAGAGAGGGCGAGGGAGAGAGAGATTCAGCCACGTCTATACATTTAATTATCTTTATTTCACTCTGCCATTGCTGGCTTGCTCAGCACTTGAGAGACCGCGGGGACAACACACACACATGGGGGAGTGATTCCCCGCGTCTCACTTTTCTAAACTCGGAGGCACAATTGAATCACAGCCATATTTCCATAACTTCGTTGAACATGAACAAAGTTGCTGACATTAACATTCATGCGATGCTCTCAGCCCATCATCCGATTCATTTCTTAGATCCTTGACTTCCATAAGAAGCATTTCTTTGAAGAATGGAAGGTCAAAGCATAACTGCCTTTCCAGATAAAATTAACATATCAAATAGTAAGAGCGATTTCAGCAATAAGATAACAAGTCCCCAAAATGCTAATCAGAAATTATGGATAATCTAACTTAATCTAACCTAAAAAAAAGTAGAGAGATTATCTTACGAATCGAAGGAGAGGTAAAGTAAGGTCCACGGACTGTATTCCCGACCATTCTTCTGTTTATAGACTAACAGTAATTTATTACGACTTATAATGGGGTTATGGAGCGTATTGTTTAGACTGGATGTTCCATGAAAGCTCAGACCATGGGATAACATGGTAGATTAGGATTTGTGAATATTTCGCTTGTTCTGCGAATTCTAAATATCGTAAAAATCTTTCGTTGGTCGATGCATGAAAAGTTTAAAAACCACTTGCCTGGTACGGTGAGTAGAGCACTGAGAACCTTGTCCCAAGGTTCGTAGGTTCGAGTCTCCTTCGGCCTGAGATTAGGGTTTGTGAATATATATATATATATATATATATATATATATATATATATATATATATATATATATATATATATATATATATATATATATATATATATATATATAGCCGACAAGTTGGTTTAGAAAGACACGTAAGGAATCACACCCTGACACATGCTCACACCCTAACACACACACACATGCTCACACCCTAACACACACACACATGCTCACACCCTAACACACGCACACATGCTCACACCCTAACACACACATGCTCACACCCTGACACACACACATGCTCACACTGACACAATCTCACACACTGACATATCCACATGTAGACACACAGGCATGTGCCTGCACGCACGCATGTGTGCGCGCACTCACACACACACATGTGCCTAGGACAAATGGTAACTAACACACACACAGAAGCTGTGACTCGACCCCTGGAACCACAACTAGGTGAGTGCACACACATATACAACAGGCCTAGTGTCTAATCGAACATGTGCCTAGGACAAATGGTAACTAACTACGACATATTTATTAGAAAACGTTTCGGTCCTGGGACCTTGATCACTTCTAACATACAGATGTTGTTGTTGTATGTTCGCCGGTACATCCGGCCCGGGTCTTCTTCAAATGGTGACCCGGCATTGGCCCCCTGGTTAGAGGGTGAAAATATACAGAGGTTGAAAGACATTATATATAGGCGGAGAGTGAGGTGTGAGTGACGCTGGTGACCTGAAGAATGCCATGTTGTGATGAGGACGGGTAGACGATGAGATCATGTGACTCCTGTGTTACTAGGTTGGTGGTGCTTTGCCTGCTTGAGTATCATGTATACTATATATATATATATATATATATATATATATATATATATATATATATATATATATATATATATATATATATATATATATATATATATATAATGACAGCCATTTCGGACCACCTCAACAACCCTCTTCAGCCCTCTGACTAATACTTTTAGTAACTCCACACTTTTTCCTAATTTCCATACTACGAATTCTCTGCATAACATTTACATCACACATTGCCCTTAGACACGACATCACTGCCTCCAGCCTCCTCCTCGCTGCAGCATTTACAACCCATGCTTCACACCCATATAAGTGTGTTGGTACCACTATACTCTCGAACATTCCCTTTTTTGCCTCCATGGATAATATTTTTTGTCTCCAGAGATACCTCAATGCACCACTCACTTTTTTTCCTTCATCAATTCTATGGCTAACCTCATCCTTTAAAAACCCATCCGTTGATGCGTTTATGAAGGACACACACACACACA
>WNWK01005539.1:0-7500 GCA_009830355.1 Cherax destructor | reverse complement strand
CAACCACCACCACCATCAGCCACCATTAACCACCACCACCATCATCTATCATCAACTACCACCACCAACTACCACCACCAACCATCATCAACCACCACCACCACCAACCATCATCAACCACCACCACCAACCATCATCAACCATCACCACCAACCATCATCAACCATCACCACCAACCATCATCAACCACCACCACCAACCACCATCACCAACCATCATCAACCACCACCAACCACCACCATCAACCACCACCAACCACCACCAACCACCACCACCAACCACCATCACCAACCATCATCAACCACCACCAACCACCACCATAAACCACCACCAACCACCACCACCACCAACCACCATCACCAACCATCATCAACCACCACTAACCACCACCATCAACCACCACCAACCACCACCACCACCAACCACCACCACCAACCACCACCACCAACCACCACCACCAACCACCACCACCAACCATCACCACCAACCACCACCACCACCAACCACCACCACCAACCATCATCTATTGAAATGGTTCAAGGAAAAAACGTGAAGAGTCAGGAAGATATGACGAGGAGCAATTTGAATAAGGTGTCGTTCAGATGACGGGCGAGGCAGGTGGTACACGGGCTGGAGACAGGAGGTGGTGACAGCTGGTGACAGGCGTGAGTGTCAGTGTCAGCAATGTAACAGATGGGAGTGACACCGTGTTCCTGGCTGGGTGCCCTCGCCTTGCCACTTTCTCAAGATGGTGACAGTCACCCCCAGGGAAGGACTGGTCGACGGTGTCTCACAGGTGTGTCGACGACCTCACAGGTGTGTCGATGGTGTCTCACAGGTGTGTCGAAGGCGTCTCATAGGTGTATCGACGCAGGCAAGTGCTGAACATGTTGGGATCTAGGATCTTAATTAAGGTCATTCAGCTCTCTGCAATACACTGACACACACTCTGCAATACACTGACACACACTCTGCAATACACTGACACACTCTCTGCAATACACTGACACACACTCTGCAATACACTGACACACTCTCTGCAATACACTGACACTCTCTGCAATACACTTACACACACTCACATCTACACTAACCGCCCTGCGGCAGTAGGATAACTCTCGAATCGCTTGAAAGGTATATTAATGGTGTACTCCATAGGTTTTTAATCGGTGGTGGCTTCTGAATTTCTATATAAGAGGGCCTTACGGGTGTCATTCTGGATGGAAGGGAGGCCAGGAGCCTGGTCTTGAAACTGAGTTATTATTATTATTATTATATTTTAATTATTATTATTATTATTATTATATTATTTTCATTATTATTTTTATTTTATTAGTATTATTATTATTAGGATTGAGTTAAATAATTTATCTTCTGGGATACGTTAAAATTAGGACCCAAAAGTTCACGTAGATCCCAGCAGGCACCTGCGTGGTAATAAGAAAACAATCAATGATTTCCGAAGGATCCTTGATGAGGTGCGTGTGCCCAACCTTCTGTCTACAAGAAGCTGTTTCACAGTATAGATTATTGTATAGGAGAGGCAAATACCCATGGCTTGCCAACCTCTGTAGCTCTTACAGTCACTGTGAGGCAGAGGTCTCACCTCAGCATCCACCCACTCATGTCCAGGGACCTCGACATGTCCCTGGTGCAGGTGTGTTAAGATAAGATTTGTTCGGATCTTTAACATAGAGGATTAGCTACGCAGGAAAGTCAGTGTGTCATCGAAGACTGTCTGTCTTACTGTCATTGGGGTCTACTTTAATCTTGTCCCCTAGGATGCGACCCACACCCCAGTCGACTAACACCCAGGTACCTACTTATTGTTGGGTGACCAGAGACAGCAGGTGTAAGGAAACATGCCCAACCTTTCCATCCGTGTCGGGGATCGAACCACGGACATTCAGTGTGTGAGGCGAGAGAGTTGCCAACCAGGCCACCAAGCTGCTGTTGGAGAGAAGCAAATAATGAATCCGAACAAAGTTAGAAGACTGAGTAGATCTATGACACTCTATAACATGAACTTGGATAAACACAGAAAGAGCAGTTTACAATGTTTACAGACACTGATGTAGTGACGAGGTCACTATAGAGCACTGTGCTTGATTGTCCACAAATTAAGGAATACAGAGATAGTAAAATAATCTATATGATATGTCAAGGTATCTTACAAATGAAAATAAGATTCCAGACATTGTAAGCAAATATCCTAAATTTACTTAAAACAAATGAAAGATATACCATTGTAAATATAACTCCAGACGTACTCCTGCTAACCCTTTTGGGACCTACTTCCTACCCATTTTGCTTATCTCTATGTACTATGTACTAGTGTTGGTGTAACTGTCCACAAGAACACAGTAAACTAGCCGCTGCTACAGCAAAATATAATCTACCACAACTATTTTGTATGTGTTTACCTATCTTTATTTTTTTTACCTCACAAATTTATTCTGTACCACACACACGTATATATATATACGTAAACGTATCCTCTTTACCCCATATTTCTAGGCAGTCCAACACAAGACAGATGGACTCCATCAGTGGCACTGACGGCCAACATAATTTCTCCACTTTCAATACATGGCACATAATTACCCTCTCGTATCTAGCTCTCCTGTATTCAGGTTTTTCTTAGAACATTATTCATACATTAATGGGCAAGCGCCAAACCTGTAAGGACCATGCAATACTTGAGGACTATGAGGTATGGTATAAACCTTGGAAACCGATAACCGACAAACTGGATTACAAAGACACGTCAGCAAACACTAGAACATATTTATTAGAAAACTTGCTTGTTCACGTGTGTTTCTAAACCGAATATGAGGTAATTGGGTTTGACTTCGTGATATAATGCTACACTCTCTTGAATCAAGAGCACCTTTACCAGCATCAAGGATTCCCCTAGCACAACTGTAAGTCATAAACAACACAGATGTGACAACGAGTATAAAGTTTGATAGAATTTTCCCTGGATCTGGGAATACCTGAGTGGCTGTTAACATTGTGAGGGAGATGGTGGGAGAGAGAAGGTGTTGACGGAATTCACCCCTGTTGTTGGAGTTGCTGGTAGGGGCAGTGTTGTTGGAGTTGCTGGTAGGGGAAGTGTTGTTGGAGTTGCTGTTAGGGGCAGTGTTGTTGGAGTTGCTGGTAGGGGCAGTGTTGTTGGAGTTGCTGGTAGGGGCAGTGTTGTTGGAGTTGCTGGTAGGGGCAGTGTTGTTGGAGTTGCTGTTAGGGGCAGTGTTGTTGGAGTTGCTGGTAGGGGCAGTGTTGTTGGAGTTGCTGGTAGGGGCAGTGTTGTGTGGAGGTTGCTGGTAGGGGCAGTGTTGTTGGAGTTGCTGGTAGGGGCAGTGTTGTTGGAGTTGCTGGTAGGGGCAGTGTTGTTGGAGTTGCTGGTAGGGGCAGTGTTGTTGGAGTTGCTGGTAGGGGCAGTGTTGTTGGAGTTGCTGTTAGGGGCAGTGTTGTTGGAGTTGCTGGTAGGGGCAGTGTTGTTGGAGTTGCTGGTAGGGGCAGTGTTGTTGGAGTTGCTGGTAGGGGCAGTGTTGTTGGAGTTGCTGGTAGGGGCAGTGTTGTGGAGTTCGTTCATGGTACTCGGAGGCAATGTTGTTGGAGTTGCTGGTAGGGCATGTTGCTAGGCAGTGTTGTTGAGAGTGCAACACCGCATCCCTGGCTTTTCTGAATTTTAATTCTTCCTTTTCTAAAGTTCATGCCATGTGGTTCAACCTGGCATCAGGTTTTATCCCAATTCTAAATCCAGCTCTTTTAATTTTTCTAATCTCTTTTTTAAGAATCTTTTCTTCTTCAGATGCTTTTATTCCCTCTACTTTGTAGTGTTAGCAAAAACTTTTAAAATAGGCGTATTAAAGATACCGTCCTGTAATTCATAGCCTATTGTTTATCACTATTTTATATAAGGAAAATACACTGGCATTTTCCCAGTAGCTCTGAGACCTGCTCTTCCTGTTTCCGCTTTTCCCTCTACAAATATCACATATATTACTCCAGTAAGTTTTAACTCCATTACGGATATGATTTGATAGAGGATTTTTCCCCTCAAACTCATTCTTTGAGAACTCCATCTTTGCTAGTGACTCCATCTAAGTTCTAGTACCCCCTCTCTCTCTCTCTCTCTCTCTCTCTCTCTCTCTCTCTCTTTCACTTGTTGCCGGCCATTATGTTTTCTAGCGTAACTTAAGAAATTCTGGGTGAGAAGTCTCTATGAAGATTTGAAAGGTTGTTCACAGGAGAAAGAAACTTCTTGAAAAAAGGATGAGAGGAGCAGGGAAGAGAGTGGAGGGAAGGGAAGGGGAGGAGAGTGGAGGGGAGGAGAGTGGAGGGAAGGGGAGGAGAGTGGAGGGAAGGGGAGAAGAGGTTTTTTGTTTTTACACATCAATTTTAAAGGCTCAGAGCTCATTTTAAAGCCCAGGTCTATCTAAGGCATACTAACAACACCCCCTGGGATTCGACCCATGTTCTCTACACCCAGGTACCTAATTACTGCAAGATGAACAGGAGCAGCAGGTGTAAGAAAATACGGACCTCAGTATGTGAGCTGAATGCGCTTCCTACCGCACACACACGCGCGTGTACATGTGTGTGTGTGTGTGTTTGTTTGCGCGTGTCTGTATGTCTCATAACAATATAAAATAATACACAAAGGCATCGGTTCATAATTTTTCACTGTACCAAATTAGGCCGTCATATCAAATAACATAACAAAGTTGTTCAGCTTCGAATTAGAGTAACTGGTTTTATGTGGACATGTTTGTCTTAAGTTATTCTGAATTATGTCTCGCTTGAGGTGACCATGAAAATTGTTGATCACACTTGCTGAGGAGGAGGAGGAGGAAGAGGAAAGAGGACGGAGGGAGAGGTTGTTTGTTGTTGTAGTTTCGCTGGTATAATCGTCCGGCCCGGGCCTTTTTCAAGAGGTGGCATGGCCTTGGTTCCCTGTCGTGGGAGTGTCTCAGACCAATGTCAGCCATGGGAGGAGGTACAAGTTCCTCCTCGTTTTCTGTGACCAGCTGTCCCCAGGCCTAGCCCCATTCCCTGCCCCCACGGGGCTCGGAGGGAGAATCTAGGCAATTTGAGATGCCACAAACCCCGCCTACACTGGGCTCGAAGGGTGTGGCAGCTGCATAGCAACAGACGATGTCAGAAGGTACAAAGACAGCAAGCACTACAGGATCCTTTTGGAGCCATACCCCAGCTTTGGTCATTAAGCCCGAGCGCTGGGGAAGCTTTAAAATGCCTCTTGCTGTGTATGTTGCTGCTGCTACTACCTCACTTGTCCGTTGCACTCTTTTGGAGGGAGAGGAGAAAAAAGAAAGGAACAAAAGTAATGGGAAAAATTAGAGATATCTATTGGATTAACAGAAACTGTATGGAGGCCAAAGCATGGTGTAAAAGAGAGCAAGGAGGAATGAAAAAAAAAAAAACAGGGAACTCACTCAACGAAAAAGCTATAAACAGATGAGCCAGGAAACGAAGAGGGGCTGGACGACAGAATGACAAAGGCAAAATCAGATCCGAAACTGCTCAACAGCCACATAAGACTTGAGGAACACGGAGAACTCACGGAAGCTGAGATAGACGCAGTGATTTATTCCCAGAGAAGACTAAGACAACACCCATAAGCACAAGGGGAAGAATAAATCAGTTGAAAGTGAACAGCATTTAAACACGGAAGGAGACAGTAATCAAGGTAGCGATACGACTAAAGCTGCAAAACCTGATTACATAGCCAGTCAGTTGCGACTATATATACCAAGTCACTAGTTGCTGAACATATGCTAGTTATTTGGAAAACTACATATGTGATACTTATATTGAAGCAGGAAAATAGGCAAGAAGCATTCAGTTACAGACTTTGTGAAGTACTGGAAAAGATAATCAGAATTATTGGTGATGCCTCTGATGAGGAACTTCACTGCAGATAACAAGCAAGTATTAAGGGAAGGGAAGTCCTGCCTCACGAATCTACAAATAATTCTTTGATACAATAAAGGAAATCAAGGCGGTGAGTACAACACCCAAGACTGATGCATATGTTGAAAGCGCAGGAGGAGATGCAAGGAAAACTACTCAAATGAATAACTGAGTCTCTAACAGACAAAGAACAGCGAGCGACGGTGAGGAAGGAAACATTAGAGTGGGTGAAAGTAACCGATGGTGAGCCCCCGAAGTATCGGTAAAAGGACCATTGCTTTTCTTAATATATGTAAATAATCTGCCAGATGAGAATAATTTCTGTGTATGGCTACTGATGAACTGAAAGTACGGGAAAGAATAAGAACACTAGAGGACAGAGACAAGCTGGGAGACGACCTGGACACACTGCAGACGACCTGGACACACTGCAGTAACAGTCAAACAAATGGCAACTAAACTTTAATCCAAACAAGTGAAAAATAATGAAAAACTCAAAAGGGATCAAATAAAAAGATAAAATTTATAAACTGAAAAGGAAGAAAATACAGAAAGCAAATAAAGAAAAGAACCTGGGAGAGATAATTACACTGCAAGTATCGCCAGAGGTGTGTAGAAACCACGTTACATCAGTGTCTCAGGCCTAGATAGTAAATCTTAGAACTGCCTTCAGAAACTTCAGTAAGGAATTCTTCAGGATATTGTACTAGACGTATGTCGCAACTATTTTAGAATACACTGCACCAGCAAGGAGCCCACACATAAGAAAGCACAACCAGAACCTGGAAATAAGTACAGAGATTTGCAAATAGATTCGTTCCAAAATTGAGAGGTTTGAACGATGAGGAAAGATTTCAAAAACTAAATATGGCAACCTTGGTCGAAAGTTGGACCCGGGGAAACATGATAACGACGTATACGGTACCCAGAGATAGTGATAGGAGAGACAGGGGGCAAACTGTTACAGATGTGAAGCACAGGAAAAAGACGGCATCCATGGATCCTTAGATCACAGATGAACCACAGGAATGTTAGGAAATGTTCGTTAAATTCACAACATCAGTGAGGAGGTAGAGTGTACTACAACCACTGGGAACTGGGATCAGTGAGGAGGTAGCGTGTACTACAACCACTGGGAACTGGTATCAGTGAGGAGGTAACGTGTACTAGAACCACTGGGAACTGGGATCAGTGAGGAGGTAGCGTGTACTACAACCACTGGGAACTGGGATCAGTGAGAAGGTAGCGTGTACTACAACCACTGGGAACTGGGATCAGTGAGGAGGTAGCGTGTACTACAACCACTGGGAACTGGGATCAGTGAGGAGGTAGCGTGTACTACAACCACTGGGAACTGGGATCAGTGAGGAGGTAGGGCTACAACCACTGGGAACTGGGATCAGTGAGAAGGTAGCGTGTACTACAACCACTGGGAACTGGGATCAGTGAGGAGGTAGCGTGTACTACAACCACTGGGAACTGGGATCAGTGAGGAGGTATCGTGTACTACAACCACTGGGAACTGGGATCAGTGAGGAGGTATCGTGTACTACAACCACTGGG
>WNWK01005538.1:85000-119155 GCA_009830355.1 Cherax destructor | reverse complement strand
GGGAAATAGGACTAACAACACTGGAGGAAAGAAGGGTCAGAGGAGACATGATAACGACATACAAAATACTGCGGGGAATCGACAAGGTAGACAGGGACAGGAAGTTCCAGAGAGGGAACACAGAAACAAGGGGACACAACTGGAAGCTGAAGACTCAGATGAGTCAAAGGGATGTTAGGAAGCATTTCTTCAGCCACAGAATAGTCAGGAAGTGGAATAGTCTAGAGAAAGATATAGTGGAGGCAGGAACCATACATAGTTTTAAGACGAGGTATGATAAAGCTCATGGAGCAGGGAGAGCAGAGACCCAGTAGCGGACAGCGAAGAGGCGGGGCCAGGAGCTGAGTCTCGACCCCTGCAACCACAATTAGGTGAGTACAATTAGGTGAGTACACACACACACACGCACACACACACGCACATTCTTTATAAAACACTTAAAATGCTTATTAGCATTTTCCATAAATTATTTAAAATTTCAAAAAATCTTTATTTTGGTTATTATGTATATAAGTATCCAAGGTGAGACATAGTGCAGTGGCCATAAACAATACTTTATGTAAATATTGTGAGAGAGAGAAGGAGAGAGAGAGAGAGAGAGAGAGAGAGAGAGAAGCTGTGTCAGGTCCTACTGACTTACATGTAAGGCACAACGTACACAAAACTTTCATGACTCGTGTGCGTCACTGAGAGGTGAAGGCTCGATCCTCCGTCCTCAAATCTTGAGACATTCGACTCACTAGCATCCTGTTTTCTCATCAGAATATAGATAATATATAGGAATATATAAGTAGTGGAGTAAGATTCCATACACAGTTTCACAAGTATGGCAAAAGTTAAAGTATTGAAGAATATCACTTGACTCAGGAGCTGTGACTCGACCCCCTGTTGGGACTACTCGATAAGTACACACACACACACACACACACACTTCGTGTCTTCCTATATTCTACTTCCATCTTTCTTTTTCCCCTCATCAACTATTCCCCTCTTTCTCCTCTTTTAAAACCTCTCACCTCATTAACTCTCCTTGTTCTCTCTCCCTCCCACTTTCCTATCTCTTTCATTGCTCTCTCCTTCACTTTTACAGCTCTGTTTAACTTCCCTCTCACCTGTCTCTCCCTCCCACTTCCTCCTTCCTTCCTTCTCCTTACCTACATTATATAGGTTACCTCAGGAATTCTCCTTAGGATCAGTCTCTCCTTAGGATCCTGGATCAGGTGTGACACATATATATGTCGTGCCGAATAGGTAAAACTTGCTATTTTTGGCTTAAATAGCAACGCTCTTCTTGCCGAATAAGGCAAGCGAAAATTTGTGTATGCAATAATCTCGCAAAAATCATTCTGAACCTAACGAAAAAAATATTTCATTGTGTTTGTTTATTATTAAATTATTGTAAACTTATCTAAAATATATTTAGTTGGATTAGGCTAAACTAAATTACGCTTGTTATAATAAGGTTAGGTAAGTTTTCTAAGGTTCTTTTGGTACAAAATTATTAATTTTTACATTAACATTGATGAAAAAATATATATCTTTAAACGTATAAGAGAAAATTTTAGAAAGGACTTAATTTTAAATGAGTTCTTGGTAATTGACCAGTTTTACCTATTCGACACGACATATATATATTAATACCAATGTATTTATCGTTCTCCCTCACACACACACACACACACACGTGATTCTGGCAACATTTGGTGGAAGGTAAACACACGTACGTATATTGGAATACCATTGTCCAATGGCGCCTTGATGCTGGCGATGATATACAGAAGAGCTATATTAGCATACTCGCAGATACCATCCTGGTATATTGCCTCAGCGTGAGATATATTACCCCAGTATGAGGTAACGAGATGGAATATTGTCCGGTTGCGAGATACTGAATGATATACTTAGCGGAGGGTATTTAAAGCATGGTTGCTGTCTACCAACACTGTGTACTTCAAGCTTATCCTCGAGCACACTGCTTCAACAATAAAACGTTCTATCTCACAAGCTTAAACTGAAGAAGATCAAGCAGGAAACAAGGTCATGTGTAGATTGAATATTTCTAGATGGCAAAAAATACTCGAGGTTAACTAGCAGACATTAAAACAACTAGCAGACATTAAAACAACTAGCAGACATTAAAACAACTAGCAGACATTAAAACAACTAGCAGACACGCAGGAAGGCTGGGGTAGGGAAGGCAGGAAGGCTGGGGTAGGGAAGGCAGGAAGGCTGGGGTAGGGAAGGCAGGAAGGCTGGGGTAGGGAAGGCAGGAAGGCTGGGGTAGTGAAGGCAGGAAGGCTGGGGTAGGGAAGGCAGGAAGGCTGCGGTAGGGAAGGCAGGAAGGCTGGGGTAGGGAAGGCAGGAAGGCTGCGGTAGGGAAGGCAGGAAGGCTGGGGTAGGGAAGGCTGGAAGGCTAGGGTAGGGAAGGCTGGAAGGCTAGGGTAGGGAAGGCTGGGGTAGGGAAGGCAGGAAGGCTGGGGTGGGGAAGGCAGGAAGGCTGAGGTAGAGAAGGCAGGAAGGCTGGGGTAGGGAAGGCTGGAAGGCTAGGGTAGGGAAGGCTGGAAGGCTAGGGTAGGGAAGGCTGGGGTAGGGAAGGCAGGAAGGCTGGGGTGGGGAAGGCAGGAAGGCTGAGGTAGAGAAGGCAGGAAGGCTGGGGTAGGGAAGGCAGGAAGGCTGGGGTAGGGAAGGCAGGAAGGCTGGGGTAGGGAAGGCAGGAAGGCTGGGGTAAGGTCACACTGTGACCACAAATGCAAGATTCATCTTTATATAAAAAAATATCTGAGACAGAAAACTAAGAATTGGCAGGAAAGAAAAAAGATTACAGGTTCGTCTAGTCCAGTAATACTCAAAAATCAATTGTAGAACCTCAAGTACGATGCCTCAAGTCCTAGAACTATACCAATGATAAATAAGACACTAGTGCAACATTTGTATTCTGCAAACTTGTCTCCACGTAATGACTTCTTCTGAGTCTATATTATTGATGTTAGAATGATCTACGAGTAGTGATGTATACCTTTACTACAGTCTTCTCACATGATGTTAGAATGATCTACGAGTAGTAAATATACAGGGCCTTAAGCCATCTACTAACAACAAACTTCCTTTCATTAGTGGACTTCTAGGGAAGTCAAATGCAGTGTTTGCAGCCTTCACAGAGACCCACGCAAAAGATTACTTTGACAGTGAAATATGGATACCTGGCTACAACCTTTTCAGATGCGACAGAATAGGCAACAAGGGGGAGTTGGCCTGTATGTCAAAGAGTCGCTCATTTGCACAGAGATACTGAACACCACAAATGATGTAGTTGAAGTTCTGACAATAAAAATCAAGAACCAAAACTTAGTCATTGTACTTGTATATAAGCCACCAGATGCAACTTCCCAACAGTTCAAAGAACAACTATCAAAAATTGACTCCTGTCTGGAAAACCTTCCAGCCCCATCCCCAAACATCTTGCTGCTTGGTGACTTCAATCTTAGACATAGAAAATGGAAGAATATAACAAATAATGTTGTAGCAGAAATAATCCCTGGAGGCAGCTCAGATGAAAAGTCACACACACATGAGCTGCTGAATTTCTGCAACAAACACACCCTAAGTCAGCAGATAGTGGAGCCAACGAGACTAGAGAACACACTAGACCTTATCTTCACAAATAATGAGGACCTGGTAAGAAACATAACAATATCAAAAACAACAAATTCTGATCACAATCTAATCGAAGTTCAGACGTACATGCACAGGAGTCCTGATCAGCAAAACGCACATAGCTATGAGGGTACCTTTACCAAATTCAACTTCAACAACAAGAACATCAACTGGGATCTGGTAAACTATGACCTAAATGAAACATGTTGGGAAGATATCTTAAATTACATGGACCCTAACCAGTGCCTTGAAAAGATCAACCACCTGGTAGCTGAAGTATGTTCAAGGCATATTCCTCTATGAAAAAAGAAGAGAAGAAGTAAACAGGAGAGAGAGAGACGCTCCCTATACAGGCGAAGACGAAGAATCACTGAGCTCCTCAAGAATGCCGGACTATCTGATTCACGGAAGGAAGCGCTAACCAGGAAAGTGGAAAATATTGAGCTAAAATTAATTAAATGACTCATACAGGATCCAGGAGAGTCAAGAGGAGCTAAAAGCGATTAGTGAAATTGAAAGAAATTCGAAATATTTCTTTTCATGTGCCAAAAACAAGGCAAAACCCACTTCTAGTATAGGGCCCCTGCACAGACAAGACGGATCTTACACAGATGACAACAAAGAAATGAGTGAGATACTGAAATCTCAATATGACTGTGTTCAGCGAGCCACTAATCCGTCTAAAGATACACAATCCAAACAATTTTTTCATGAATGAGCCTCAAAACCCTGCCAATGTATGCCAAATTTCTGACATAACCCTAACTCCTCTAAACTTTAAGAAAGCCATCGACGACATGCCCATGCACTCAGCCCCAGGCCCAGACTCGTGGAACTCTGTGTTCATTAAGAACTGCAAGAAACCACTCTCACAGGCCCTAAGTATACTATGGAGAAGGAGCTTAGACACAGGCGAGATTCCACAGTCACTAAAAACAACGGATATAGCCCCACTCCATAAAGGTGGCAGCAAAGCAGTAGCTAAGAACTATGGATCAATAGCTTTAACGTCCCATATCATAAAAATCTTTGAAAGAGTTCTAAGAAGCAGGATAGCAAACCACCTGGACTCCCAACAATTGCACAACCCAGGGCAACATAGTTTCAGAGCAGGTCGCTCCTGCCTCTCACAACTGCTAGACCACTATGATATGGTCTTAGATGCTCTGGAAAACAAGCAGAATGCAGATGTAGTATACACAGATTTTGCAAAAGCCTTTGACAAGTGCGATCATGGTGTAATAGCACACAAAATGCGTGCTAAAGGTATAACAGGCAAAGTAGGCAGATGGATCTTCAACTTCCTAACCAATCGAACACAAAGAGTAGTGGTAAACAGAGTTAAATCGGATGCTGCCACAGTGAAGAGCTCTGTCCCACAAGGCACAGTACTCGCACCTATCCTGTTCCTCATTCTCATATCAGACATAGACAGAGATGTAAACCACAGCACTGTATCATCCTTTGCAGATGATACTAGGATCTGCATGAGAGTGTCATCCATTGAGGACACAGCAAATCTCCAAGAAGATATAAACCAAGTTTTCCAATGGGCAACAGAGAACAATATGTTCAATGAAGACAAATTCCAACTACTCCGTTATGGAAAACTGGAGGAAATAATAGCTAGGACTGAGTATATTACAAACTCTAATCACGCAATAGATCGGAAAAGTAATGTGAAGGACCTGGGTGTGGTAATGTCCGAAGACCTCACCTTCAAGGACCACAACAATGCCACTATTACAACTGCGAGGAAACTGATAGGATGGATAATGAGAACATTCAAGACAAGAGATGCCAAGTCAATGATGATCCTTTTTAAATCTCTTGTTCTCTCTAGGCTAGAATACTGCTGTACATTAACATCCTCATTCAAGGCAGGTGAAATTGCAGATCTAGAGAATGTACAGAGAACCTTTACTGCACGTATAAGTTCCATCAAACATCTTAACTACTGGGAACGCCTGGAAGCACTAGACATATATTCACTGGAGCGCAGGCGAGAGATATATATCATAATCTACACCTGGAAGATTCTGGAGGGACTGGTCCTTAATATGCACACAGAAATCACTCCATACGAAAGCAAAAGACTTGGCAGACGGTGCAACGTACCCCCAGTGAAAAGTAGGGGCTCCACTGGTACACTAAGAGAAAACACAATAAGTGTCCGGGGCCCAAGACTGTTCAACAGCCTCCCACCAGCCATTAGGGGCATTACCAGTAGACCTCTGGTTGCCTTCAAGAGGGAGCTGGACAGATACCTAAAGTCAGTGCCAGATCACCCGGGCTGTGGTTTGTACGTTGGACTACGTGCAGCCAGTAGTAACAGCCTCGTTGATCCGGCCCTGATCCACCGGGAGGCCTGGTCATAGACAGGGCGGCCTGGTCATAGACCGGGCCGCGGGGACGTCGATCCCCGGAATGCCCTCCAGGTAGACTCCAGGTAGTGATGTAAGAAGCCCCTATCACGTGCTTTTAACATCCTATGGAGAGGGAGCATGGACACTGGGGTCGTCCCGCAGTTACTAAAAACAACAGGCATAGCCCCACTCCACAAAGGGGGCAGTAAAGCAATAGCAAAGAACTACAGACCAATAGCGCTAACGTCCCATATCATAAAAATCTTTGAAAGGGTTCTAAGAAGCAAGATCGCCACTCATCTAGATAACCATCAATTACACAACCCAGGGCAGCATGAGTTTAGAGCAGGTCGCTCCTGTCTGTCCCAACTACTGGACCACTACGACAAGGTCCTGGATGCTCTAGAGGACAAACAGAATGCAGATGTTATATACACAGACTTTGCAAAAGCCTTTGATAAGTGTGACCATGGTGTAATAGCACACAAAATGCGTGATAAAGGAATAACAGGAAAAGTTGGTAGATGGATCTATAATTTCCTAACAAGTAGAACACAAAGAGTAGTAGTCAACAGAGTAAAGTCTGAGGCAGCTACGGTGAAAAGCTCTGTTCCACAAGGCACAGTACTCGCTCCCATCCTGTTTCTCATCCTTATATCGGACATAGAGAGGGATATAAGCCACAGTGCCGTGTCTTCCTTTGCAGATGACACCCGAATCTGCATGACAGTGTCCACCATTGAAGACACTGCAAGACTTCAAGCAGACATCAACCAAATTTTAAATGGGCTGCAGAAAACAATATGAAGTTCAATGATGAGAAATTTCAATTACTCCGATATGGAAAACGTGAGGAAATTAAAATCTCATCGGAGTATAAAACAAATTCCAACCACACAATAGAGCGAAAAAATAATGTCAAAGACCTGGGAGTGATCATGACAGAGGATCTCACCTTCAAGGACCATAACACTGTAGCAATCGCATCTGCCAGAAAAATGACAGGATGGATAATTAGAACCTTCAAAACCAGGGATGTCAAGCCCATGTTGACACTTTTCAGGTCGCTTGTTTTATCTAGGCTGGAATATTGCTGCACACTAACTGAACCTTTCAAGGCAGGTGAAATTGCTGACCTAGAAAATGTACAGAGAACCTTCACGGCACGCATAACTGCAATAAACCACCTCAATTACTGGGAACGCTTGAAGTTCCTAAACCTGTACTCCCTGGAACGCAGGCGGGAGAGATACATTATTATATACACTTGGAAAATCCTAGAGAGATTAGTACCAAACTTGCACACGAGTGTCACTCCCTACGAAAGCAAAAGACTCGGCAGACGATGTAACATCCCCCAATGAAGAGCAGGGGTGCCACTAGCACGTTGAGAGACAACACAATAAGTGTCAGGGGCCCAAGACTGTTCAACTGCCTCCCAGCATACATAAGGGGGATTACCAATAGACCCCTGGCTGTCTTCAAGCAGGCACTGGACAGGCACCTAAAGTCGGTGTCTGACCAGCCAGGCTGTGGTTCGTACGTTGGACTGCGTGCGGCCAGCAGTAACAGCCTGGTTGATCAGGCTCTGATCCAACATGAGGCCTGGTCACAGACCGGGCCGCAGGGGCGTTGACCCCTGGAACTCTCTCCAGGTAAACTCCAGGTACTACATTCTTCTCACATGATGTTAGAATGATCTACGAGTAGTGATGTATACCTTTACTACAGTCTTCTCACATGATCCAAAGCTAATAATATACTGGACAGCTTCAGGTCAAGAGACAATAATATATTACTTCTTTGGTTCACACAAAGTACACACAAAACAGACAACACACACACCTTCACCCACAAAACAGACAACACACACACCTTCACCCACAAAACAGACAACACACACACCTTCACCCACAAAACAGACAACACACACACCTTCACCCACAAAACAGACAACACACACACCTTCACCCACAAAACAGACAACACACACACCTTCACCGACAAAACAGACAACATACACCTTCACCCACAAAACAGACAACACACACACCTTCACCGACAAAACAGACAACACACACCCCTTCACCCACAAAACAGACAACACACACACCTTCACCCACAAAACAGACAACACACACACCTTCACCCACAAAACAGACAACACACACACCTTCACCCACAAAACAGACAACACACACACCTTCACCCACAAAACAGACAACACACACACCTTCACCCACAAAACAGACAACACACACACCTTCACCGACAAAACAGACAACATACACCTTCACCCACAAAACAGACAACACACACACCTTCACCGACAAAACAGACAACACACACCCCTTCACCGACAAAAGACGAAAGAAATCCGTGGCAGCGCCACCAAGAGACAGACAAACAAATGAGGCACTCAGCTCTTGCAACATTAACAAAGCGTCATCAGAAAGAGCGTGTGAGGCGGGGAATAACCTACAAGCAACTCCTTACAACCAAGAAACAAGATTTTGCATTTGCTTTTCATCCTGTTTTTTAATAAGGTTTATGCCGGCTGCTCCGAGCTATTGTTGGCGTGATATATTTTATTTTTGGTTAGTTTGTCTGTGTAAAAGATCGTTTAGAAACCTTGCTGACTCTCTCGCTTTGATGACCATATATATATATGGTAGTCTCCATGGTAGTCTGGCTGCTCTACGTTTTTTTGTAGGTAGTAGGTTGGTAGTCAGTAACCACCCAGGGAGGTACTACCGTCCTGCCAAGTGAGAGTAAAACGGAAGCTTGTATATGTTTTACATGATGGTAGGATTGCTGGTATCTTTTTTCTGTCTCATAAACATGCAAGATTTCAGGTACGTCTTGCTACTTATACTTACACTTAGGTCACACTACGCAAACATGTACACGTTTATGTATACACACTCATCTGAGTTTTCTTTGATTTTATCTTAATAGTTCTTGTTCTTATTGCTTTTCCTTTCATATCCATGGGGAAGTGGAATAAGAATCCTTCCTCCGTAAGCCATGCGTATTGTAAAAGTCAACTAAATGCCGGGAACAATGGGCTAGTAACTCCTTTTCCTGTATAGATTACTAAAGAGAAAAAGAAGAAAACCGTCAAAGTGGGATGTTTGAATGTGCGTGGATGTTGTGCGAATGATAAGAAAGAGATGATTGTAGATGTTATGAATGAAAAGAAGCTGGATGTCCTGGCTTTAAGTGTGAAAGCTGAAGAGGGTAGGAGAGTTTCAGTGGGGAGAAATAAATGGGATTAGGTCAGGGGTTTCAAATAGAGTTAGAGCTAAAGAAGGAGTGGCAATAATGCTGAATAATCAGTTATGGCAGGTAAAGAGGGAATATAAATGTATAAATTCAAGGATTATGTGAAGTAAAATAAAGGTTGAATGTGAAAAGTGGGTTATAGTAAGTGTTTATGCACCTGGAGAAGTGAGAAGAGATTTTGGGAAATGTTAAGTGAGTGTGTGAGTGTGCCAGGGGTAAATGTAAATGGGGAACCATTAATTGAGCTATGTGTAGAAAAAGGTTTGGTAATAAGTAATACATATTTTATGAAAAAGAGGATAAATAAATATACAAGGTATGATATAGCACGTAAGGAAAGTAGTTTGTTGGATTATGTATTGGTGGATAAAAGGTTGATGGGTAGGCTTCAGGATGTACATGTTTATAGAGGGGCAACGGATATATCGATATATCGGATCATTATTTAGTTGTAGCTACAGTTAAAGGTAGATGGGGCAAAAAGAAAATGGCAACAGCAAGTAAGAGAGAGGTATAAGTGTATAAACTAAGGGAGGAGGAAGTTAGGGTGAGATATAAGCAACTATTGGCAGAAAGGTGGGCTAGTGCAAGTAGGAGTAGTGGGGGGGTTGAAGAGAGTTGGGATAGTTTTAAAAATGCAGTATTAGAATGTGGGGCAGAAGTTTGTGGCTATAGGAGGGTGGGTGCAGGAGGAAAGAGGAGTGAGTGGTGGAATGAAGAAGTAAAGGGTGTGACAAAAGAGAAAACGGTAGCTTATGAGATTTTTTTACAAAACAGAAGTGTTAATAGAAGAGCAGAGTATATGGAGAGTAAAATAAAGGTGAAAAGAGTGGTGAGAGAGTGCAAAAGAAGAACAGATGAAAGAATGGGAGAGGCTCTGTCAAGAAATTTTGCTGAAAACAAGGAAAAATTTTGGAGATAAAAAAGGTAAGAAAGCCTAGGGAACGAATGGATTTGTCAGTTAAAAACAGAGTAGGGGAGTTAGTAGATGGGGAGCTGGAGGTATTAGGTAGACGGCGGGAATATTTTGAGGAACTTTTTAGATGTCGATGAAAAAAGGGAGGCGGTAATTTCATGTACTGGCCAGGGAGGTACAACATCGTTTAGGAGTGAAGAAGAGCAGGATGTGAGTGTGGGGGAGGTGCGTGAGGCTTTACGTAGAATGAAAGGGGGTAAAGCAGCTGGAACTGACAGGATCATGACAGAAATGATAAAAGCAGGGGGGGATAAAGTGTTGGAGTGGTTGGTATTTTTGTTTAACCCTTTACCAGGCCAGGTGTGCCTCATATTTGATTCTGCCATAGAGGGTATTTAAGAGGCGCCTAAAATAAATAAACTTGACAAATGAACACAAATAAATATGTCTTAGAATTGCTTATATTATCAGAATATAGGTTGCAAATGTTGCAGTGTCTCAAATTTGATGCGTGGCCTGGTAAAGGGTTAATAAATGTATAAGAGGAAGGTACCTAGGGATTGGCAGAGAGCATGTATAGTTCCTTTATATAAAGGAAGGGGGATAAAGAGAGTGTAAGAATTATAGGGAATAAGTTTACTGAGTATACCAGGTAAAGTGTATGGCAGGGTTATTATTGAAAGAATTAGAGGTAAGACAGAGAGTAGGATTGCAGATGAGCAAGGAGGCTTTAGAGTGGGTAGGGGATGTGTAGATCAAGTGTTTACAGTGAAGCATATAAGTGAACAGTATTTATATAAAGGTAGAGAAATTTTCATTGCATTTATGGATTTAGAAAAGGCATATGATAGAGTGGATAGGGGAGCAATGTGGCAAATGTTGCAAGTGTATGGAATAGGTAGTAAGTTACTGAAGGCTGTAAAGAGTTTTTATGAGGATAGTAAAAGTAGGTGTTAGACAGGGATGTGTAATGTCACCATGGTTGTTTAATATATTTTTAGATAGGGTTGTAAAAGAAGTAAATGCTAGGGTCTTGGAGAGAGGGGTGGGATTAAATTATGGGGAATTAACTTAAATGCAAAATGGGAGTTGACACAGTAACTTTTTGCTGATGATACTGTGCTTATGGGAGATTCTAAAGAAAAGTTGCAAAGGTTAGTGGACGAGTTTGGGAGGGTGTGTAAAGGTAGAAAGTTGAAAGTGAACATAGATAAGAGTAAGGTGATGAGGGTATCAAACGATTTAAATAAAGAAAAATTGGATATCACATTGGAGAGACGGATTATGGAAGAAGTAAATGTTTTCATATATTTGGGAGTTGACGTGTCAGCGGATGGGTTTATGAAGGATGAGGTTAACCATAGAATTGATGAAGGAAAAAAGGTGAGTGGTGCATTGAGGTATCTGTGGAGACAAAAAAAGTTATCCATGGAGGCAAAGAAGGGAATGTATGAAAGTATAGTGGTACCAACACTCTTATATGGGTGTGAAGCATGGGTTGCAAATGCTGCAGCGAGGAGGAGGCTGGAGGCAGTGGAGATGTCCTGTCTAAGGGCAATGTGTGGTGTAAATATTATGCAGAAAATTCGGAATGTGGAAATTAGGAGGAGGTGTGGAGTTACTAAAAGTATTAGTCAGAGGGCTGAAGAGGGGTTGTTGAGGTGGTTTGAGAGAATGGATCAAAGTAGAATGACTTGGAGAGCGTATAAATCTGTAGGGAAAGGAAGGCAGGCAGGGTAGGGGTCGTCCTAGAAAAGGTTGGAGGGAGGGGGTAAAGGAGGTTTTGTGGGCGAGGGGCTTGGACTTCCAGCAAACATGTGTGAGCGTGTTAGATAGGAGTGAATGGAGACGAATGGTTTTTGGGACATGACGATCTGTTGGAGTGTGAGCAGGGTAACATTTTGTGAAGGGATTCAGGGAAACCAGTTAATTGATTTAGTTGGACTTGAGTCCTGGAAATGGGAAGTACAATGCCTGCACTTTAAAGGAGGGGTCTGAGATAGTGACAGCTGGGAGGGACTATTCTCAGCTGTCGTATCTGAGCTCCTCTGCAAAGACAGTGATTATGTGTGAGTGTGGTGAAAGTGTTGAATGATGATGAAAGTATTTTCTCTTTAGAGATTTTCTTTCTTTTTGGGTCACCCTGCCTCGGTGGGAGGCGGCCGACTTGTTGAAAAAAAAAAAATATATATGTCGTGCCGATTAGGTAAAACTGGTCAATTAGCAAGAACTCATCTAAAATTAAGTCCTTTCTAAAATTTTCTCTTATACGTTTAAAGATATATTTTTTTCATTTATGTTAATGTAAGAATTTATAATTTTGTACCAAGAGAAACTTTGAAAACCTACCTAACCTTATTATAACAAGCGCAATTTAATTTAGCCTAACCCAACTAAATATATTTTAGATACGTTAACATTAATTTAATAATAAACAAACACAATGAAATATATTTTTTTCGTTTTGTTCAGAATGATTTTGGCGAAATTATTGCATACACAAATTTTCACTTGTCTTATATGGCAAAATGAGCGTTGCTATTTAAGCCAAAATCGCAAGTTTTACCTAATCGGCACGACATATATATGTAATGATATCTGCTTCAAATATTTATATTTCATGTACTACATGTTTGTTGACAAAATATTGCAATGTTGCAAGTATATGTTGGGGTTGTAGACTTCTACAAGAGGAACGAGATCTCTTGTACGTGCTGGCTAATAGACGTCTTGTCTTGAAGCAGTCTGGTGTTTAGGGTCCTTCCAGTTTGTCTGATGTAGGGAAGTCTGCATTCTTTACATGTGTCTGAGAGTAATGCAATCACAAACAGGTGATCTTAACAGTGCAGAAAAAGCCACATTGAGATGGAAATCTTTAGCTAAAGATTGCCATCCCCATGTGGCTTGTTGTACATGGGATTGAATGTATCTCTGCTATTTCTTGCCACTGTACAAGCTATGCAACACACAAACACAGGTGTTGCAACTGATGCTCACATTATTGTGGAAGATGTCACCGTGGAACACATAACCAGGCTCTTCACACCATGTTTGAAACACTCTTGTCATCTCATGACTTGCTATGTCACTCTGCACCTCAGCCCCGTGAATATTAAAAAAGCTGGATATAAAAAACTAACGAGTGAACAATAATGAGTCTCCAAGATATTATGCCCCGAGTGACCTCTTGAAGAAGACCGGTAAGAGGGACAAGTGGGATGGAGGTACATAAGACTGAGTAGGTCGCCAGAATGATGTACACAACACAAGTTACATCGCTCTACAACTATGAGGAATGTCATGGGTGTACAGATTTAAACGTAATTCAATTTTGTACACTATCTTGCGTCTGATGAATCACACAGGGAGCGCCCTCTAGTGACTCAGGCACCTTGGATCAAACTTCTGGTGACTCACCTTGGTTTACCTGTCATCTTCCCTCTCTTCTTCCCATTCTTCGCTGCCTCCCTAAGCACCCCATTCGTGAATAACTTGAAGTCACTTTCTTTTTTAATTTTCAATGTGGATTTATTTACATACGTGAAAACACGTGTTTGTGTGTTTGTTTTGGACATACACACACGCGCGCGCGCGCGCACGCAGATTATGTGAAATTAATGAGGAGAATCACATCGGATGAAGACCAAGCAGGACTTCAAAGAGACCTGGACAAGCTTGACATCTGGTCTAGCAACTGGCTTCTCGAATTTAACCCCACCAAATGCAAAGTCATGAAGATCGTAGAAGGGCAAAGAAGACCGCTGACAGAGTACAGGCTAGGTGGACAAACGCTACAAACCTCATCTAAGGAGAAAGACCTTGGGGTGAGCATAACGCCAAGCACGTCTCCGGAAACACACATCAACAAGATAACTGCTGCAGCATATGGGCGACTGGCAAACCTAAGATTAGCGTTCCGTTACCTTAACAAGGAATCGTTCAAGACACTGTACACCGTGTACGTCAGGCCCATACTAGAATATGCAGCACCAGTCTGGAACCTGGTCAAGCATGTCAAGAAATTAGAGAAAGTACAAAGGTTTGCGACAAGGCTAGTTCCACAGCTCAGGGGACTGTCCTATGAAGAAAGGTTGAGGGAAATAGGACTAACAACACAGGAGGACAGAAGGGTTAGAGGAGACATGATAACGACATACAAAATACTGCGGGGAATCGACAAGGTAGATAGTGACAGGATGTTCCAGAGAGAAAACACAGAAACAAGGGGACACAACTGGAAGCTGAAGACTCAGATGAGTCAAAGGGATGTTAGGAAGCATTTCTTCAGCTATAGAGTAGTGAGGAAGTGGAATAGTCTAGCGAGCGATATAGTGGAGGCGGGAACCATACATAGTTTTAAGACAAGGTATGATAAAGCTCATGGAGCAGGGAGAGCAGAGACCCAGTAGCGGACAGCGAAGAGGCGGGGCCAGGAGCTGAGTCTCGACCCCTGCAACCACAATTAAGTGAGTATAATTAGCTACTTCTACTTACAAGTAGGTTACACTACACAGGCATACACATACATATATATACATACACACATCTATGTTTTTCTTCTTTTTCTTAATAGCACTTGTTCTTCTTTATTTCCTCTATTGTCCATGGGGAAGTGGAAAAGAATTCTTCCTCCGTAAGCCATGCGTGTCGTATAAAGCGACTAAAATGCCGGGAGCAATGGGCTAGTAACCCCTTCTCCTGTACACATTTACTAAAAAAACGAATAAGAAAAGCTTTATAAAACTGGGATGTTTGAATGTGCGTGGATGTAGTGCTGATGATAAGAAAGAGATGATTGCTGATGTTATGAATGAAAAGAAGTTGGATGTCCTGGCCCTAAGCGAAACAAAGCTGAAGGGGGTAGGCGAGTTTCAGTGGGGAGAAATAAATGGGATTAAGTCAGGAGTATCTGAGAGAGTTAGAGCTAAGGAAGGGGTAGCAATAATGTTGAAGGACCAGTTATGGAAGGAGAAGAGGGAATATAAATGTGTAAATTCAAGGATTATTTGGATTAAAATAAGGGTCGGATGCAAAAAGTGGGTTATAATAAGCGTGTATGCACCTGGAGAAGAGAGGAGTGTAGAGGAGAGAGAGAGAGATTTTGGGAGATGTTAAGCGAATGTATAGGAACCGTTGAACCAAGTGAGAGAGTAATTGTAGTAGGGGACCTAAATGCTAAAGTAGGAGAAACATGTAGAGAGGGTGTGGTAGGTAAGTTTGGGGTGCCAGGTGTTAATGAAAATGGGAGCCCTTTGATTGAACTTTGTATAGAAAGGGGTTTAGTTATAGGTAATATATATTTTAAGAAAAAGAGGATAAATAAGTATACAAGATATGATGTAGGGCGTAATGACAGTAGTTTGTTGGACTATGTATTGGTAGATAAAAGACTGTTGAGTAGACTTCAGGATGTACATGTTTATAGAGGGGCCACAGATATATCAGATCACTTTTTAGTTGTAGCTAAAGTGGGAGTAAAAGGTAGATGGGATACAAGGAAAATAGAAGCAGTACGTAAGAGAGAGGTGAAGGTTTATAAACTAAAAGAGGAGGCAGTTAGGGTAAGATATAAACAACTATTGGAGGATAGATGGGCTAGTGAAATTGTAGGCAATGGGGTCGAAGATGTATGGAGTAGGTTAAAGAATGTAGTGTTAGAGTGTTCAGCAGAAGTTTGTGGTTACAGGAAAGTGGGTGCGGGAGAGAAGAGCGATTGGTGGAATGATGATGTAAAGAGAGTAGTAAGGGAGAAAAAGTTAGCATATGAGAGGTTTTTACAAAGTAGAAGTGATGCAAGGAGGGAAGAGTATATGAAGAAAAAAGAGAGGTTAAGAGAGTGGTCAAGCAATGTAAAAAGAGAGCAAATGAGAGAATGGGTGAGATGTTATCAACAAATTTTGTTGAAAATAAGAAAAAGTTTTGGAGTGAGATTAATAAGTTGAGGAAGCCTAGGGAACAAATGGATTTGACAGTTAAAAATAGGAGAGGAGAGTTATTAAATGGAGAGTTAGAGGTATCGGGAAGATGGAGGGAATATTTTGAGGAGTTGTTAAATGTTGATGAAGACAGAGAAGCTGTGATTTCATGTATAGGGCAAGGAGGAATAACATCTTGTAGGAGTGCAGAAGAGCCAGTTGTGAGTGTGGGGGAATTTCTTGAGGCAGTGGGTAGAATGAAAGGGGGTAAGGCAGCTGGGATTGATGGGATAAAGGTAAAAATGTTAAAAGCAGGCGGAGATATAGTTTTGGAGTGGTTGGTGCTATTATTTAATACATGTATAGAAGAGGGTAAGGTACCTAGGGATTGGCAGAGAGCATGCATAGTTCCTTTGTATAAAGGCAAAGGGGACAAAAGAGAGTGCAAAAATTATAGGGGAATAAGTCTGTTGAGTATACCAGGTAAAGTTTATGGTAGAGTTATTATTGAAAGAATTAAGAGTAAGACGGAGAGCAGAATAGCAGATGAACAAGGTGGCTTTAGGAAAGGTAGGGGGTGTGTAGACCAAGTGTTTGCAGTAAAACATATAGGTGAACAGTATTTGGATAAGGGTAAAGAGGTTTTTGTGGCATTTATGGATTTGGAAAAGGCGTATGATAGGGTGGATAGGGGGCAATGTGGCAGATGTTGCAGGTGTATGGAATAGGAGGTAGGTTACTGAAAGCAGTGAAGAGCTTTTATGAGGATAGTGAGGCCCAGGTTAGGAGTGTGTAGGAGAGAGGAGATTATTTCTCGGTAAAAGTAGGCCTTAGACAGGGATGTGTGATGTCACCGTGGTTGTTCAATATATTTATAGATGGGGTTGTAAGAGAAGTGAATGCGAGGGTCTTGGCAAGAGGTGTGGGGTTAAAAGACAAAGAATCAAATACAAAGTGGGAGATGTCACAGTTGCTTTTTGCTGATGACACTGTGCTTTTGGGAGATTCTGAAGAGAAGTTGCAGAGGTTGGTGGATGAATTTGGCAAGGTATGTAAAAGAAGAAAATTGAAAGTGAATATAGGAAAGAGTAAGGTGATGAGGATAACAAAAAGATTAGGTGACGAAAGATTGGATATCAGATTGGAGGGAGAGAGTATGGAGGAGGTGAATGTATTCAGATAATTGGGAGTGGACATGTTAGCAGATGGGTCTATGAAGGATGAGGTGAATCATAGAATTGATGAGGGGAAAAGGGTGAGTGGAGCACTTCAGAGTCTGTGGAGACAAATAACTTTGTCCATGGAAGTTAAGAGGGGAATGTATGAGAGTATAGTTATACCAACACTCTTATATGGGTGTGAAGCATGGGTGATGAATGTTGCAACGAGGAGAAGGCTGGAGGCAGTGGAGATGTCATGTCTGAGGTCAATGTGTGGTGTGAATATAATGCAGAGAATTCGGAGTTTGGAAATTAGGAGGAGGTGCGGGATTACCAAAACTATTATCCAGAGGGCTGAGGAGGGGTTGTTGAGGTGGTTCGGACATGTAGAGAGAATGGAACGAAACAGAATGACCTCGAAAGTGTATAAATCTGTAGTGGAGGGAAGGCAGGGTAGGGGTCGGCCTAGGAAAGGTTGGAGGGAGGGGTAAAGAGGTTTTGTGTGCGAGGGCTTGGATTTCCAGCAAGCATGCGTGTGCGTATTTGATAGGAGTGAATGGAGACAAATGGTTTTTAATACTTGACGTGCTGTTGGAGTGTGAGCAAAGTAACATTTATGAAGGGATTCAGGGAAACCGGCAGGCCGGACTTGAGTCCTGGAGATGGGAAGCACAGTGTCTGCACTCTGAAGGAGGGGTGTTAATGTTGTAGTTTTATAACTGTAGTGTAAAGCACCCCTCTGGCAAGACAGTGATGGAGTGAATGATGACGAAAGTTTTTCTTTTTCGGGCTACCTTGCCTTGGTGGGAATCGGCCGATGTGTTAATAAAAAAAAAATATTAGGTGAGTACACACATCAGCCTGACGACACTGGAGGACAGGAGAGATAGGGGAGACATGATAACGACATAAAATACTGCGAGGTGGACATAGGATGTTCCAGAGATGGCACACAGAAACAAAGGGTCACAATTGGAAGTTGAAGACTCAGATGAATCAAAGGGATGTTAGGAAGTATTTGTTCAGTCATAGAGTTGTCAGGAAGTGGAATAGCCTGGCAAGTGACGTGGTGGAAGCAGGATCCATACATACTTTTAAGACGAGGTTTGATAAAGCTCATGGAGCAGGGAGAGGCGGGGCCAGGAACTGTGAATCGACCCCTGCAACCACAAATAGGTGAGTACAGAGGCTGGGTGATCAAGGAAATCACCTTGTAGATCACGTTGTGTCCGAGGATGTGAAGGAAAATCTCCCACCATATTGTAAGTCAATGATAAAATGTGAGTGTAACATAAGGGTGAAGATCTGGAGTCTTAGTGGCTCCTCCAGCAGTGAACACAACCTAACAAGCTGGAGCAGTGCCAGGCACTCTAACACTGTACACACAAGTGTCAGGCACTCTCACAACACTACACACAAGTGCAAGGCACTCACAACACTGTACACAACCTTACAAGCTGGAGCAGTGCCAGGCACTCACAACCCTGTACACACAAGTGTCAGGCAATCACAACCCTGTACACACAAGTGTCAGGCACTCACAACCCTGTACACACAAGTGTCAGGCACTCACAACACTGTACACACAAGTGTCTGGCACTCACAACACTGTACACACAAGTGTCAGGCACTCACAACACTGTACACACAAGTGTCAGGCACTCACAACACTGTACACACAAGTGTCAGGCACTCCCAACACTGTACACACAAGTGTCAGGCACTCACAACACTGTACACACAAGTGTCAGGCACTCAACACTGTACACACAAGTGTCAGGCACTCCCACAACACGGTACACGGAAGTGCCAAACACTGGGAGAACACGGTACACGGGAGCAGTGCCATACTTGTGACTAGCTTCGAGTGATCTCCTCACTCGCCTTTAAGGCAACCTTCCATATTGATACACCAGGCTGTTGCTGCCCGCGACACCACTCACAGCCTTCATGCTATGATAATTCCTCATCAGAACGGGAACATTGTCATGAATACAGAAACAAGAGAAAGTTAATGATGACAGGAACAAGAGAAAGGTAATGATGACGGGAGAGGCTCTGGTGGTCGATAGAAACCTGATAGTCGACAGGACCTCTCTTCGAGTACTCAGCTCCAGCATGGAGCCCACAGTTTGACAAGAGTACAGAGGTTTGATGCCTACACAGGCACCATTCTTCAGAACCAAACATCAAATTCCTAAACAATGTTTTTATCCTATCCCACGCAGTTCCCACACACCTCCCACAAACCTCCCCCACCTCCACACACCTCCCACACACTAAACTCCTCAATAATTGAATTAATGCAGCTAAACCAATAAAAATAGAACATAAAAGATTTTCTGGGGGAAAATCGTTAATTTAATATTGTCACTTACTCAGAAATTATATTTAATAGTAAATAATGAACTGACGAGGTAAATGTTACGCAGAAAATATGGGAGAAAGAGTCCTCTGAGAGTCTTGTGTGTGTGTGTGTGTGTGTGTGTGTGTGTGTGTGTGTGTGTGTGTGTGTTTTATAAAATACTATAATAAGTCTTAACACGTGTGGACTTTTTTCCTCTTATCAATCTTCGTATTTTCTTCTCAAAGATTAGTCTCCTCTAAAAATTATTCCTTCAATAACTTGTAGTTTCCAGATAAGTCTTTCATGAGGAGATCTTAAGTTTTCTCTAACTCTAAATAGAGAAAGGAAAGGAGATTTGCTCTTCCGATTCTTGCATGAAAAATTTCTTTGAGTATCGCTTCAACTCAGTAAATATAATATAAAATATTTTTGTGATCTGAAAGCGAACGATCTGATAGCAGGATTTTGCTATGTAAATGTTTTATCCACTTTCCTCTAATGGCTTTTTCCCAGAGTTTTTCAAACTTTTTTCCAGCCAGAAATGTTTTTAGTTTAAATGGTATTCCCAATCGTTTTTTTTTAAATATGGGCAAAATGTTACCTACTGAACGTTGGTGTACCAGTTTACATTCTTGCAATGGAATCCACAAACATTATCAGAGGGACTGCTGACTTCTTCGACCCATTAATTTAAAACCCAGGGGAAACAGATATCTCCTTTGATACAATTCATTTTTTTTTCAATATCTGGTATTAGTTTCTTTAAATTTTCTTTGGAAATTACAGTAGGGTTCAGCGTAGCTAAGTCTTGTAAGGTTCAAGTCCCTTTTTTAAACTGTTCTCTACAGTAGGGTTCAGCGTAGCTAACTCTTGTAAGGTTCAAGTCCCTTTTTTAAACTGTTCTCTACAGTAGGGTTCAGCGTAGCTAACTCTTGTAAGGTTCAAGTCCCTTTTTTAAACTGTTCTCTACAGTAGGGTTCAGCGTAGCTAACTCTTGTAAGGTTCAAGTCCCTTTTTTAAACTGTTCTCTACAGTAGGGTTCAGTGTAGCTAACTCTTGTAAGGTTCAAGTCCCTCTTTTAAACTGTTCTCTACAGTAGGGTTCAGTGTAGCTAACTCTTGTAAGGTTCAAGTCCCTCTTTTAAACTGTTCTCTACAGTAGGGTTCAGCGTAGCTAACTCTTGTAAGGTTCAAGTCCCTCTTTTAAACTGTTCTCTACAGTAGGGTTCTTGTAAGGTTCAAGTCCCTCTTTTAAACTGTTCTCTACAGTAGGGTTCAGCGTAGCTAACTCTTGTAAGGTTCAAGTCCCTCTTTTAAACTGTTCTCTACAGTAGGGTTCTTGTAAGGTTCAAGTCCCTCTTTTAAACTGTTCTCTACAGTAGGGTTCTTGTAAGGTTCAAGTCCCTCTTTTAAACTGTTCTCTACAGTAGGGTTCTTGTAAGGTTCAAGTCCCTCTTTTAAACTGTTCTCTACAGTAGGGTTCTTGTAAGGTTCAAGTCCCTCTTTTAAACTGTTCTCTACAGTAGGGTTCTTTTAAGGTTCAAGTCCCTCTTTTAAACTGTTCTCTACAGTAGGGTTCTTGTAAGGTTCAAGTCCCTCTTTTAAACTGTTCTCTACAGTAGGGTTCTTGTAAGGTTCAAGTCCCTCTTTTAAACTGTTCTCTACAGTAGGGTTCTTGTAAGGTTCAAGTCCCTCTTTTAAACTGTTCTTTCTTGTATACACGATTTTGTACTTTTATTTTATGCCTCGCACATTTCCTACTTCTGATGGACGATCTTGTTCTCTTCTTTGCCTTTCTCTTTTCCTCCTTGTATCTCTTCCTCTTTTTCCTTCTCTTCTTTTCCTGTTCCTTTTTCTGCTATTCCTTCTACTCTTCCTCTTCTTCTACTTTCTTCCTCTTGCTCTGGTTATCATCTTTCATCCTGCCCTCTCACAGGAGTTACTTCCCTACACTCAGACACAACACACTGCTCTATACAACTGCTACACCCACATTATTATTTCCCAGCATCACTACCAGACTCGCGTCTGCATCTCTTATTCTGTTTACCTTCCATTAACAACAACATCACATGTAAAGGAACACATAAGCTCTTTCTAACAACCCCGTTGTTGTTATATTTTCTTATATACTACTACGACTCACACTCGTATATCAACATTTATATGGACATGTTGAGCGTTGGAGTGTGTGTATGTGGAGGTGTTAATATTCAATGAAGGTGTTTAAGACTGAGTGAAGGTGTTTAACGCTCTGTGAAGGTGTTGAAGGCTGTGAAAAGGTGTTTAACGCTCTGTGAAGGTGTTGAAGGCTGTGAAAAGGTGTTTAACGCCCTGTGAAGATACTGATGAACATGTGTCAGACGGTGTGAAGGTTAATATCTTGAAGGTAAACATGTGTCACTGTAACCTCTGTTTATAACAATCACTTGAGAGCATCAACGATCACTGCTTTGACCAACACAAGGCTTAGGTCATCAGTGATTATCCTGTCTGATCAGGTCGTTTTTCAGTGTTGGTTCATTTAGGTTAGGTTAGGTGAAGTTAGGCTAGGTTAGGTTAGGCTAGGTTAGGTTAGGTTAGGATAGGTTAGGCTAGGTTAGGTTAGGCTAGGTTAGGTTAGGCTAGGTTAGGTTAGGCTAGGTTAGGTTAGGCTAGTAAGAACAATACTCATAATATCGTGACTGGAAAAAAGTAACTTTAGACAACGTTAATAAAGATGAAGATGACCCCCTTTCTGACCCCTTTTGACGCGCCCTAACTCGACCCAACCAGCAAACAGTTTGACTACTCTGTCTTTATCCAAAAGATATATATGACTTGGAGATTCCTTTTCTCACAAGCCACTCACTGTTGTCTGTATTCCACTGATTAAAATCTCTGATCCACTTACTACCCACTGAATAATACTTCCTCACCCAACTGCGACCCACTGAGGACACAATCGCTGTCGTGGGTGAGTAAGTTGGTTGCAGTTTGACCTTCAGTGGAGTCTTCAGTTTGACAACAATCCATCATGTCTAATCCTTGCTGACCGGTCCATCATGAGCAATACTTCCAGCTCAACTATAGTTAATTGTAGCAGTGTTATTAGCATAGAGAAGAATTCCTAAACTTAATCAAGAGTTCAAGGCTGTGTCTGGCAACACTTCAGCAGGCAATCAATCTCTCGCTTCTTCAGTGAGAAGATTGCCTCGTAACAGATGGCGGTCATTAGTGTGAGCTTGATCAGTGGAGCGGCCCGGCCCAGCCACAGGTGCCCACGGTACCTAATGAAAAGGCTACTCTTAGAGCTCAGGATTCCTGATGACTAGGCTCCTACACAAAGCACCCCTGATCCTACCATGTCTGTAGGATTGATAAGGAGTTTTTCTGGTGCCCAGGATAGTTAATAACGGGGATCCTGTGGTGACTATACTTGTTCTTCTACTGTCTGTAGGACAGTAAAGGGCTACTTCTAGCTCCTAGGACCAGTAATGACGGGACTTTTGCAGGAATCGCCCCTGATCTTCCAGGATATTGCTCTGCAAGGAAGGTCTTTGATTGTCTAAACTACAGGGAAAGATAACGGTTTTATTTCTGGCGCCCAGGATAGAAGCTCCTATCCAATGATTGGAATAGGATATCGCGGAGCTTAAGGTGTTTAGGATAAGAGGTGCAGAGAAATACAAGGATCCTCTTGCCCCGACACTTTCCAGGTCGTAGGATCAAGCAACTACAATATGAAGGAACTTTCTACAGGAAAGTGGAACAACTACAATAAGTCTAGAACAAGAAAGTGGACAGCTACAGAAAGTCTAGGATAGGGCAGAGGGACAACTATAGGAAGTCTAGGATAGGGAAGAGGGACAACTATAGGAAGTCTAGGATAGGGAAGAGGGACAACTACAGGAAGTCAAGGATTGGGCAGAGGGACAACTACAGGAAGTCTAGGATAGGGAAGAGGGACAACTAGAGGAAGTCTAGGATAGGGAAGAGGGACAACTACAGAAAGTCTAGGATAGGGCAGAGGGACAACTACAGGAAGTCTAGGATAGGGAAGAGGGACAACTACAGGAAGTCTAGGATAGGGAAGACGGACAACTACAGGAAGTCTAGGATAGGGAAGAGGGACAACTACAGGAATTCTAGGATAGGGAAGAGGGACAACTACAGGAAGTCTAGGATAGGGAAGACGGACAACTACAGGAAGTCTAGGATAAGGAAGACGGACAACTACAGGAAGTCTAGGATAGGGAAGAGGGACAACTACAGGAAGTCTAGGATAGGGCAGAGGGACAACTACAGGAAGTCTAGGATAGGGAAGAGGGACAACTAGAGGAAGTCTAGGATAGGGAAGAGGGACAACTACAGAAAGTCTAGGATAGGGCAGAGGGACAACTACAGGAAGTCTAGGATAGGGAAGAGGGACAACTACAGGAAGTCTAGGATATGGAAGAGGGACAACTACAGGAAGTCTAGGATAGGGAAGAGGGACAACTACAGGAAGTCTAGGATAGGGCAGAGGGACAACTACAGGAAGTCTATAACAAGAAAGTGCCCAGCTACAGAAAGTCTTGGATAGGGAAGAGGGACAACTACAGGAAGTCTAGGATAAGGAAGAGGGACAACTACAGGAAGTCTAGGATAGGGAAGAGGGACAACTACAGGAAGTCTACTAAAGGGAAGAGGGACAACTACAGGAAGTCTAGGATAAGGTAGAGGGACAACTACAGGAAGTCTACTATAGGGAAGAGGGACAACTACATGAAGTCTAGGATAAGGAAGAGGGACAACTACAGGAAGTCTAGGATAGGGAAGAGGGACAACTAGAGGAAATCTAGGATAGGGAAGAGGGACAACTACAGGAAGTCTAGGATAGGGTAGAGGGACAACTACAGGAAGTCTACTATAGGGAAGAGGGACAACTACAGGAAGTCTAGGATAAGGAAGAGGACAACTACAGGAAGTCTAGGATAAGGAAGAGGGACAACTACAGGAAGTCTAGGATAGGGAAGAGGGACAACTACAGGAAGTCTACTATAGGGAAGAGGGACAACTACAGGAAGTCTAGGATAAGGTAGAGGGACAACTACAGGAAGGGTTAATGTGACAAGCGTGTAGACTGACGGAGGCGGTGCAGGTGGTCTGATGTTGACAAACACTGACGACATAATCACCCACAGAGTTGCAAAATGTAGCGTTTAATGTCATCTGCAATAACTGACACAGTAAAGCCTTAGTTTTTCCACTTGGGACGAAAATTATTTGTTTTATTAGTTAAATGTTGTTAAGAGTGTTCATCTTAAAGACTTGTTTCCCGCCTCCCACACCAGTCTTACGAAATTACGTAACTCAACCAAAACCCACATTTAGGACAGGAACCTTATGACGACATTTCGGTCCTTTCTAGACCATTGCGGACGAGAAAACTAGAGGTCACTTTCTTCTCCTCTTACGTACTTATATATATATATATATATATATATATATATATATATATATATATATATATATATATATGCATAACTAAAGTGTAATGAACAAATGTCACTGATCAATAATAATCCACATATGGAGACAGAAACTCAGATTAACTGATCTGTATATTTCGACCCTCTCCTGGGATCCTTTTTAGCAGATACATAAGTGTAGGGTGGACAGCACTAACACCACTCCAACCACCACTTCTCTTCCCACCATCACCACTCCTACCATCTCCACCACTTTCCCACATCCTCCACCACCTTAACTCAAACCCCCACCACCAGCACCCCAATCAATGCCTCCCACAATAATTTCCATTACTACCCCTGGCCACCTCACACTGCTGCCTCCCAACATTACTACCCCTGGCCACCTCACACTGCTGCCTCCCACATTACTACCCCTGGCCACCTCACACTGCTGCCTCCCACACTACTACCCCTGGCCACCTCACACTGCTGCCTCCCACATTACTACCCCTGGCCACTTCACACTGCTGCCTCCCACATTACTACCCCTGGCCACCTCACACTGCTGCCTCCCACATTACTACCCATGGCCACCTCACACTGCTGCCTCCCACACTACTACCCCTGGCCACCTCACACTGCTGCCTCCCAACATTACTACCCCTGGCCACCTCACACTGCTGCCTCCCACATTACTATCCCTGGCCACCTCACACTGCTGCCTCCCACACTACTACCCCTGGCCACCTCACACTGCTGCCTCCCACATTACTACCCCTGGCCACTTCACACTGCTGCCTCCCACATTACTACCCCTAGCCACCTCACACTGCTGCCTCCCACATTACTACCCTGGCCACCTCACACTGCTGCCTCCCACATTACTACCCCTGGCCACCTCACACTGCTGCCTCCACATTACTACCCCTGGCCACCTCACACTGATGCCTCCCACATTACTACCCCTGGCCACTTCACACTGCTGCCTCCCACATTACTACCTCTGGCCACCTCACACTGATGCCTCCCACATTACTACCCCTGACCACCTCACACTGCTGCCTCCAACATTACTACCCCTGGCCACCTCCCACTGCTGCCTCCAACATTACTACCCCTGGCCACCTCACACTGCTGCCTCCAACATTACTACCCCTGGCCACTTCACACTGCTGCCTCCCACATTACTACCCCTAGCCACCTCACACTGCTGCCTCCCACATTACTACCCCTGGCCACCTCACACTGCTGCCTCCCACATTACTACCCCTGGCCACCTCACACTGCTGCCTCCCACATTACTACCCCTGGCCACCTCACACTGATGCCTCCCACATTACTACCCCTGGCCACTTCACACTGCTGCCTCCCACATAACTACCTCTGGCCACCTCACACTGATGCCTCCCACATTACTACCCCTGGCCACTTCACACTGCTGCCTCCCACATTACTACCCCTAGCCACCTCACACTGCTGCCTCCCACATTACTACCCCTGGCCACCTCACACTGCTGCCTCCCACATTACTACCCCTGGCTACCTCACACTGCTGCCTCCCACATTACTACCCCTGGCCACCTCACACTGATGCCTCCCACATTACTACCCCTGGCCACTTCACACTGCTGCCTCCCACATTACTACCCCTGGCCACCTCACACTGATGCCTCCCACATTACTACCCCTGGCCACCTCACACTGCTGCCTCCAACATTACTACCCCTGGCCACCTCACACTGCTGCCTCCCACATTACTACCCCTGGCCACCTCACACTGCTGCCTCCCACATTACTACCCCTGGCCACCTCACACTGCTGCCTCCCACATTCCTAGCTCCAGTAATATTTTCACCACTTCCTCCACAAATAATACCTGTGAGCTACCATCTGCTGCCTCCAGTGTGACCAGCAGATTTGTAACAATTAAATTAGCGACGTTGCTCATCAACAAATTTCATCTCGACTCACAATACTAAAGTTACCTTGTGCTCACACGTCTTCTGTGCACTCACAACACGTTATACTGTCGACCTGTGTACACAACTCACAACACGTTATACTGGCGACCTGTGTACACAACTCACAACACGTTATACTGGCGACCTGTGTACACTCACAATACGTTATACTGGCGACCTGTGTACACTCACAACACGTTATACTGGCGACCAGTGTACACTCACAATACGTTATACTGGCGACCTGTGTACACTCACAATACGTTATACTGGCGACCTGTGTACACTCACAATACGTTATACTGGCGACCTGTGTACACTCACAACACGTTATACTGGCGACCAGTGTACACTCACAACACGTTATACTGGCGACCTGTGTACACTCACAATACGTTATACTGGCGACCTGTGTACACAACTCACAACACGTTATACTGGCGACCTGTGTACACTCACAACACGTTATACTGGCGACCTGTGTACACTCACAATACGTTATACTGGCGACCTGTGTACACTCACAATACGTTATACTGGCGACCAGTGTACACTCACAATACGTTATACTGGCGACCTGTGTACACTCACAACACGTTATACTGGCGACCTGTGTACACTCACAATACGTTATACTGGCGACCAGTGTACACTCACAACACGTTATACTGGCGACCTGTGTACACTCACAATACGTTATACTGGCGACCTGTGTACACAACTCACAACACGTTATACTGGCGACCTGTGTACACTCACAACACGTTATACTGGCGACCTGTGTACACAACTCACAACACGTTATACTGGCGACCAGTGTACACTCACAACACGTTATACTGGCGACCAGTGTACACTCACAATACGTTATACTGGCGACCAGTGTACACTCACAACACGTTATACTGGCGACCTGTGTACACTCACAATACGTTATACTGGCGACCAGTGTACACTCACAACACGTTATACTGGCGACCATTGTACACTCACAACACGTTATACTGGCGACCAGTGTACACTCACAACACGTTATACTGGCGACCAGTGAAAACTCACAACACGTTATACTGGCGACCTGTGTACACTCACAATACGTTATACTGGCGACCAGTGTACACTCACAATACGTTATACTGGCGACCAGTGTACACTCACAACACGTTATACTGGCGACCTGTGTACACTCACAACACGTTATACTGGCGACCAGTGTACACTCACAATACGTTATACTGGCGACCTGTGTACACTCACAATACGTTATACTGGCGAAAGGTGAACACTCACAACACGTTATACTGGCGACCTGTGTACACTCACAACACGTTATACTGGCGACCTGTGTACACTCACAACACGTTATACTGGCGACCTGTGTACACTCACAATACGTTATACTGGCGACCAGTGTACACTCACAACACGTTATACTGGCGACCTGTGTACACTCACAATACGTTATACTGGCGACCAGTGTACACTCACAACACGTTATACTGGCGACCAGTGTACACTCACAACACGTTATACTGGCGACCTGTGTACACTCACAATACGTTATACTGGCGACCTGTGTACACTCACAATACGTTATACTGGCGACCTGTGTACACTCACAACACGTTATACTGGCGACCTGTGTACACTCACAATACGTTATACTGGCGACCAGTGTACACTCACAACACGTTATACTGGCGACCTGTGTACACTCACAATGCGTTATACTGGCGACCTGTGTACACTCACAATACGTTATACTGGCGACCAGTGTACACTCACAACACGGTATACTGGCGACCAGTGTACACTCACAACACGTTATACTGGCGACCTGTGTACACTCACAATGCGTTATACTGGCGACCTGTGTACACTCACAATACGTTATACTGGCGACCAGTGTACACTCACGTTATACTGGCGACCTGTGTGCACTCACAACACGTTATACTGGCGACCTGTGTACACTCACAACACGTTATACTGGCGACCAGTGTACACTCACAACACGGTATACTGGCGACCAGTGTACACTCACAATTCACAATACGTTATACTGGAGACCTGTGTACACTCAACTCACAATACGTTATACTGGCGACCTGTGCACTAACAACACGTTATACTGGCGACCTGTGTACACTCACATCTCCCAATACGTTATACTGGCGACCAGTGACAACTCACAATTCACAATACGTTATACTGGAGACCTGTGTACACTCAACTCACAATACGTTATACTGGAGACCTGTGTACACTCACAACATATTATACTGGCGACCTGTGTACACTCACAATTCACAATACGTTATACTGGCGACCTATGTACACTCAACTCACAATACGTTATACTGGAGACCTGTGTACACTCATACACTCACTGAGTGTACACTCTGGAAGGCTGTATATACTACGCAGTGTGTTTTTCCATTATTGAGCCTCAAGGGATTCTTAGTTGGGAAAATTACTTCTCTACCAGGACGACCTTTCCCCTCCATACCTCACTACACCTCACCATACCTCACTACACCTCAATAAACCTCACCATACCACACTTTAAAATATCTCACAGCAACATACTTCACCACACCCCGAAATAAGAGAGAGCACCACGATATTCCGCACTACACCACACCTTACCACACTCTGACACACCCCTAGCATACAGCTTACACTGCTTCGCTTTATTTGTTATGCAAACTTGACTGTCTGTCTGTATCTGTCTGTCTGTGTGTGTGTCTTTCTGTCTGCCTGTGTGTCGTCTCCTTTCTGTCTGCTTGTCTCAGAGAGTAGCTCATGAACCAAATGGTAACACACCCCTAGCACACACTAACACACCCCCTAGCACTCCCTAACATACCAAGCACACACTAACACACCCAAGCACAATCTAACACACACTGGTACACACTAACACACCCAAACACACTAATACAGCCAAACACACATTAATACACCCAAACACTCTAACACACCCTAGCACACCGCTCCTAAACTCTCCACACAATTTTCCACAAATATAATATAATTCCACAATATCTTTTCAACAATAATACTGTGTGTCCATTCACGTATATTCTTAGTGTAAATACTGTTGCAGCAGTGGGAGTCTCGCTTTTATATCTGTGAGCATATCTTTACAAGATCTTCTAAGACGATGAGATGCACTGGGACACAATGAGAGGTACCCTGGGAGACAGTGAGAGGTACCCTGGGAGACAATGAGAAGTACCCTGGGAGACAATGAGAGATACCCTGGGAGACAATGAGAGGTACCCTGGGAGACAATGAGAGGTACCCTGGGAGACTTGTTATTTTGGGCAGCCCATTTGTGAAGGTTTTGTGAGCAGACAGGCCCAGGCTCTCCACCTCCTGCACGTATTGTTTGTTACTCTTTAGGCAGGCAGGCAGGCAGGCGGGGGGCAGGCAGGCAGGCGGGGGGCAGGCAGGCACGCACGCAGGCAGGTGGGCGAGCGGGCGGGCAGGCAGGCGGGCGGGCGGGCGGGCAGGCAGGCAGGCAGGCAGGCAGGCAGGCAGGCAGGCGGGCGGGCGGGCAGGCAGGCACGCAGGCAGGCGGGCGGGCAGGCGGGCAGGCAGGCGGGCGGGCGGGCAGGCAGGCAGGCAGGCGGGCGGGCGGGCAGGCAGGCACGCAGGCAGGCGGGCGGGCGGGCGGGCGGGCAGGCAGGCAGGCAGGCAGGCAGGCAGGCAGGCAGGCAGGCAGGCAGGCAGGCAGGCAGTAATATAAATTTGTATTTGTGTGGTGCTGACATACTGTCACCTCAGCACCAGTGTTTGTGGTGTCGTCAGACTGTCACCTCAGCACCAGTGTTTGTGGTGTCGTCAGACTGTCACCTCAGCACCAGTGTTTGTGGTGTCGTCAGACTGTCACCTCAGCACCAGTGTTTGTGGTGTCTTCAGACTGTCACCTCAGCACCAGTGTTTGTGGTGTCGTCAGACTGTCACCTCAGCACCAGTGTTTGTTGTGTCGTCAGACTGTCACCTCAGCACCAGTGTTTGTGGTGTCGTCAGACTGTCACCTCAGCACCAGTGCTTGTGGTGTCTTCAGGCTGTCACCTCAGCACCAGTGCTTGTGGTGTCTTCAGACTGTCACCTCAGCACCAGTGCTTGTGGTGTCTTCAGCTGTCACCGCACCGTGTTGCCAGACTGTCACCTCAGCACCAGTGCTTGTGGTGTCTTCAGACTGTCACCTCAGCACCAGTGCTTGTGGTGTCTTCAGACTGTCACCTCAGCACCAGTGCTTGTGGTGTCTTCAGACTGTCACCTCAGCCCAGTGCTTGTGGTGTCTTCAGACTGCACCTCAGCACCAGTGCTGTGGGTCTTCAGATGTCACCAGCAGGCGGTGCAGCGACCAGTGCTGTGGTGTCTTCAGATGCACTCAGCACCAGTGCTTGTGGTGTCTTCAGACTGTCACCTCAGCACCAAGTGCTGTGGTGTCTTCAGACTGCACCTCAGCACCAGTGCTTGTGGTGTCTTCAGACTGTCACCTCAGCACCAGTGCTTGTGGTGTCTTCAGCTGTCACCTCAGCACCAGTGCTTGTGGTGTCTTCAGACTGTCACCTCAGCACCAGTGCTTGTGGTGTCTCAGACTGTCACTCAGCACCAGTGTTGTGGTGTCTTCAGACTGTCACCTCAGCACCAGTGCTTGTGGTGTCTTCAGACTGTCACCTCAGCACCAGTGCTTGTGGTGTCTTCAGACTGTCACCTCAGCACCAGTGCTTTGTGGTGTCTTCAGACTGTCACCTCAGCACCAGTGTTGTGGTGTCGTCAGACTGTCACCTCAGCACCAGTGTTGTGGTGTCTTCAGACTGTCACCTCAACAGTGTTGTGGTGCTCAGACTGTCACCTCAGCACCAGTGCTTGTGGTGTCTTCAGACTGTCACCTCAGCACCAGTGTTTGTTGTGTCGTCAGACTGTCACCTCAGCACCAGTGTTTGTGGTGTCTTCAGACTGTCACCTCAGCACCAGTGCTTGTGGTGTCTTCAGGCTGTCACCTCAGCACCAGTGCTTGTGGTGTCTTCAGACTGTCACCTCAGCACCAGTGCTTGTGGTGTCTTCAGACTGTCACCTCAGCACCAGTGCTTGTGGTGTCTTCAGACTGTCACCTCAGCACCAGTGCTTGTGGTGTCTTCAGACTGTCACCTCAGCACCAGTGCTTGTGGTGTCTTCAGACTGTCACCTCAGCACCAGTGCTTGTGGTGTCTTCAGACTGTCACCTCAGCACCAGTGCTTGTGGTGTCTTCAGGCTGTCACCTCAGCACCAGTGCTTGGGGTGTCTTCAGACTGTCACCTCAGCACCAGTGCTTGTGGTGTCTTCAGACTGTCACCTCAGCACCAGTGCTTGTGGTGTCTTCAGACTGTCACCTCAGCACCAGTGCTTGTGGTGTCTTCAGACTGTCACCTCAGCACCAGTGCTTGTGGTGTCTTCAGACTGTCACCTCAGCACCAGTGCTTTGGGTGTCGTCAGACTGTCACCTCAGCCCCAGTGTTTGTGGTGTCTTCAGACTGTCACCTCAGCACCAGTGCTTGTGGTGTCTTCAGACTGTCACCTCAGCACCAGTGCTTGTGGTGTCTTCAGACTGTCACCTCAGCACCAGTGCTTGTGGTGTCTTCAGGCTGTCACCTCAGCACCAGTGCTTGTGGTGTCTCAGACTGTCACCTCAGCACCAGTGCTTGTGGTGTCTTCAGACTGTCACCTCAGCACCAGTGCTTGTGGTGTCTTCAGGCTGTCACCTCAGCACCAGTGCTTGTGGTGTCGTCAGACTGTCACCTCAGCACCAGTGCTTGTGGTGTCTTCAGACTGTCACCTCAGCACCAGTGCTTGTGGAGGTTGCTGCTGTGTTGAGAGAGACTCACCTCAGCCCCTCACTGTCACCTCCATTACGTCTCTCCACTTTTATCAAAGGTATTTGGGCGATAAAGAAGAAAGATGTGTCATCTTTCTTGAATTACCCCCTTTAACACACCACCTTTAGTGGTGTGTGTGTGTGTATATTATATATATATATATATATATTATATATATATATATATATATATATATATATATATATATATATTATATATATATTAATATATAATATATATATATATAATATATAATATATATATATATTAATAAATAATATATATATATATATATAATATATAATATATACTATATATTAATATAATATATATATATATATATATATATATACATATATACATATATATATATATATATATATATATATATATATATATATATATATATATATATATATATATATATATATATATATATATATAATATATATATAATTATATATATTATATATATATATATAATATATATATATATATATATATATATATATATATATATATATATATATATATATATATATATATATATATATATATATATATATATATATATATATATATGGGGAAGTGGAAAAGAATTCTTCCTCCGTAAGCCATGCGTGTCGTATAAGGCGACTAAAATGCCGGGAGCAATGGGCTAGTTACCCCATCTCCTGTACACATTTACTAAAAAAGAGAAGAAGAAAAACTTTATAAAACTGGGTTGTTTGAATGTGCGTGGATGTAGTGCTGATGATAAGAAAGAGATGATTGCTGATGTTATGAATGAAAAGAAGTTGGATGTCCTGGCCCTAAGCGAAACAAAGCTGAAGGGGGTAGGCGAGTTTCAGTGGGGAGAAATAAATGGGATTAAGTCAGGAGTATCTGAGAGAGTTAGAGCTAAGGAAGTGTAGCAATAATGTTGAAGGATCAGTTATGGAAGGAGAAGAGTGAATATAAATGTGTAAATTCAAGGATTATGTTGATTAAAATAAGGGTCGGATGAGAAAAGTGGGTCATAATAAGCGTGTATGCACCTGGAGAAGAGAGTAGTGTAGAGGAGAGAGAGAGATTTTGGGAGATGTTAAGCGAATGTATAGGAACTTTTGAACCAAGTGAGAGTAATTGTGGTAGGTTACCTAAATGTTAAAGTAGGAGAAACATGTAGAGAGGGTGTGGTAGGTAAGTTTGGGGTGCCAGGTGTAAATGATAATGGGAGCCCTTTGATTGAACTTTGTATAGA
>WNWK01005538.1:0-80000 GCA_009830355.1 Cherax destructor | reverse complement strand
GAAGGCTGTGGTGGGAAGGCTTTGGTGGGAAGGCTGTGGTGGGAAGGCTGTGGTGGGGAGGCTGTGGTGGGGAAAGCTGTGGTGGGGAAGGCTGTGGTGGGGAAGGCTGTGGTGGGGAAGGCTGTGGTGGGGAGGTTGTAGTTCGGAAGGCTGTGGTTCGGAAGGCTGTGGTGGGGAGGATGTGGTGGGGAGGATGTGGTGGGGAGGTTGTGGTGGGGAGTTTGTGGTGAGGAGGCTGTGGTGGGGAGGTTGGTAACTGATAAGGTGGAACCGCTTCATCACACACTGCCTGTCTCATACACCGCTTCATCACACACTGCCTGTCTCATACACCGCTTCATCACACACTGCCTGTCTCATACACCGCTTCATCACACACTGCCTGTCTCATACACCGCTTCATCACACACTGCCTGCTCCATACACCGCTTCATCACACACTGCCTGTCTCATACACAGCTTCATCACACACTGCCTGTCTCATACACAGCTTCATCACACACTGCCTGTCTCATACACCGCTTCATCACACTGCCTGTCTCATACACGCTTCATCACACACTGCCTGTCTCATACACAGCTTCATCACACACTGCCTGTCTCATACACGCTTCATCACACACTGCCTCTCATACACCGCTTCATCACACACTGCCTGTCTCTTAACGCTTCATCACACACTGCCTGTCTCATACACGCTTCATCACACACTGCCTGTCTCATACACCGCTTCATCACACACTGCCTGTCTCATACACGCTTCATCACACACTGCCTGTCTCATACACGCTTCATCACACACTCCTGTTCCCATACACAGCTTCATACACACTGCCTGTTCATACACGCTTCATCACACACTGCCTGTCTCATACACGCTTCATCAACATGCCTGCCCATACACGCTTCATCACACACTGCCTGCCATACACGTTTCATCACAAACTGCCTGTCTCATACACGCTTATCCACACTGCCTGTCTCATACAGCTTCATCACACACTGCCTGACGCTTCATACACACTGCTGTCTCACGTCACACACTGCCTGCTCATACACTGCTTCATCACACTGCTGCCTATACAAGCTTCATCACACACTGCCTAGCTCATACACGCTTCATAACACACTGCCTGTCTATAACAGCTTCATCACACACTGCCTGTCTCATACAAGCTTGTGCAGACACTGCCTGCTCATCTTATCACACTGTGTCGCTCATAGCTTATCTGCCAGTCTATACAAGCTTTATCACACACTGCCTGTCCATGAACCGCTTCATCACACACTGCCTGCATACACGCTTCATCACACTGCCTGTCTCATACCGCTTATCACACACTGCCTGTTCATCCACACGCTTCATCACACACTGCCTGCCCCTATACAGCTTCATCACACACTGCCTGTCTCATACACGCTTCATCACACACTGCCTGTCTCATACACGCTTCATACAACTGCCTGTCTCATACACGCTTCATCACACACTGCCTGTTCATACACGCTTCATCCACACTGCCTGTCTCATACACAGCTTCATCACACACTGCCTGCCTCATACACAGCTTCATCCAATGCGCACACCTTATCACCATCCTGCCATACACAGCTTCATCACACTGCCTGCTCTCATACACCGCTTCATCACACACTGCCTGTCTCATACACGCTTCATCACACTGCCTGCCCCATACACCGCTTCATCACACACTGCCTGCCCCATACACCGTTTCATCACAAACTGCCTGTCTCATACACCGCTTCATCACACACTGCCTGTCTCATACACCGCTTCATCACACACTGCCTGCCCCATACACCGCTTCATCACACACTGCCTGTCTCATACACCGCTTCATCACACACTGCCTGTCTCATACACCGCTTCATCACACACTGCCTGCCTATACACAGCTTCATCACACACTGCCTGTCTCATACACCGCTTCATAACACACTGCCTGTCTCATACACAGCTTCATCACACACTGCCTGTCTCATACACAGCTTCATCACACACTGCCTGTCTCATACACCGCTTCATCACACACTGCTGTCTCTAACAGCTTCATCACACACTGCCTGTCTCATACACAGCTTCATCACACACTGCCGTCTCATACACGCTTCATCACACACTGCCTGCCATACACGCTTCATCACACATGCCTGCCATACACCGCTTCATCACACACTGCCTGTCTCATACACCTTCATCACACACTGCTTTCATACACGCTTCTCCACTGCTCCCCATAACGCTTCATCACACTGCCTGTCTCATACACGCTTATCACACCTGCCTGTCATACAAGCTTCATACAACTGCCTGCTATACACGCTTCATCACACACTGCCTGTCTCATACACCCTTCAACCACACTGCCTGTCTCATACACAGCTTCATCACACACTGCCTGCCCATACACAGCTTCATCACACACTGCCTGTCCATACACGCTTCATACACACTGCCTGTCTCATACACGCTTCATCACACACTGCCTGTCTCATACACAGCTTTCACACACTGCCGCTATACAAGCTTCATCACACACTGCCGCCTCATACACGCTTCATCACACACTGCCGCTCATACACAGCTTCATCACACACTGCCGCTCATACACGCTTCATCACACACTGCCGCCTCATACACAGCTTCATCACACACTGCCGCTCATACACGCTTCATACACACTGCCTGCCTCATACACGCTTCATCACACTGCCTGTCTCATACACAGCTTCATCACACACTGCCTGTCATACACCGCTTCATCACACACTGCCGCTCATACACAGCTTCACACACACTGCCTGCTCATACACAGCTTCATCACACACTGCCTGCCCCATACACCGCTTCATAACACACTGCCTGTCTCATACACAGCTTTATCACACACTGCCAGCCTCAAACACCGCTCCATCACACACTGCCTGCCCCATACACCGCTTCATCACACACTGCCAGCCTCATACACCGCTTCATAACACACTGCCAGCCTCATACACCGCTTCATCACACACTGCCTGCCCCATACACAGCTTCATAACACACTGCCTGTCTCATACACAGCTTCATCACACACTGCCAGCCTCAAACACCGCTTCATCACACTGCCTGTCTCATACACAGCTTCATCACACTGCCTGCCTCATACACAGCTTCATCACACACTGCCTGCCTCATACACAGCTTCATCACACACTGCCTGCCTCAAACACCGCTTCATCACACTGCCTGTCTCATACACCGCTTCATAACACACTGCCTGCCCCATACACAGCTTCATCACACACTGTATCATACACCGCTTCATCACACACTGCCTGTCTCATACACAGCTTCATCACACACTGCCTGTCTCATACACAGCTTCATCACACACTGCCAGCCTCATACACAGCTTCATCACACACTGCCTGTCTCATACACAGCTTCATCACACACTGCCTGTCTCATACACAGCTTCATCACACACTGCCTGTCTCATACACAGCTTCATCACACACTGCCTGTCTCATACACCGCTTCATCACACACTGCCTGTCTCATACACAGCTTCATCACACACTGCCTGTCTCATACACAGCTTCATCACACACTGCCTGTCTCATACACCGCTTCATCACACACTGCCTGTCTCATACACCGCTTCATCACACACTGCCTGTCTCATACACCGCTTCATCACACACTGCCTGTCTCATACACAGCTTCATCACACACTGCCTGCCTCATACACAGCTTCATCACACACTGCCTGTCTCATACACCGCTTCATCACACACTGCCTGCCTCATACACAGCTTCATCACGCACTGCCTGCCTCATACACAGCTTCATCACACACTGCCTGCCTCATACACAGCTTCATCACACACTGCCTGTCTCATACACAGCTTCATCACACACTGACTGCCCCATACACAGCTTCATAACACACTGCCTGTCTCATACACAGCTTCATCACACACTGCCTGTCTCATACACAGCTTCATCACACACTGCCTGTCTCATACACAGCTTCATCACACACTGACTGCCCCATACACAGCTTCATAACACACTGCCTGTCTCATACACAGCTTCATCACACACTGCCTGCCTCATACACAGCTTCATCACACACTGCCTGCCTCATACACAGCTTCATCACACACTGACTGCCCATACACAGCTTCATCACACACTGCCTGTCTCATACACAGCTTCATCACACACTGCCTGCCTCATACACAGCTTCATCACACACTGACTGCCCCATACACAGCTTCATCACACACTGCCTGTCTCATACACAGCTTCATCACACACTGCCTGTCTCATACACAGCTTCATCACACACTGCCTGTCTCATACACAGCTTCATCACACACTGCCTGCCTCATACACAGCTTCATCACACACTGACTGCCCCATACACAGCTTCATCACACACTGCCTGTCTCATACACAGCTTCATCACACACTGCCTGCCTCATACACAGCTTCATCACACACTGCCTGTCTCATACACAGCTTCATCACACACTGCCTGTCTCATACACAGCTTCATCACACACTGCCTGCCCCATACACAGCTTCATCACACACTGCCTGTCTCATACACAGCTTCATCACACACTGCCTGTCTCATACACAGCTTCATCACACACTGCCTGTCTCATACACAGCTTCATCACACACTGCCTGCCTCATACACAGCTTCATAACACACTGCCTGTCTCATACACAGCTTCATCACACACTGCCTGTCTCATACACAGCTTCATCACACACTGCCTGTCTCATACACAGCTTCATCACACACTGCCTGCCTCATACACAGCTTCATCACACACTGCCTGCCTCATACACAGCTTCATCACACACTGCCTGCCTCATACACAGCTTCATCACACACTGCCTGCCTCATACACAGCTTCATCACACACTGCCTGTCTCATACACAGCTTCATCACACACTGCCTGTCTCATACACAGCTTCATCACACACTGTCTCATACACAGCTTCATCACACACTGCCTGCCTCATACACAGCTTCATCACACACTGCCTGCCTCATACACAGCTTCATCACACACTGCCTGCCTCATACACAGCTTCATCACACACTGCCTGTCTCATACACAGCTTCATCACACACTGCCTGCCTCATACACCGCTTCATCACACACTGCCTGTCTCATACACCGCTTCATCACACACTGCCTGCCTCATACACAGCTTCATCACACACTGCCTGTCTCATACACCGCTTCATAACACACTGCCTGCCTCATACACAGCTTCATCACACACTGCCTGTCTCATACACAGCTTCATCACACACTGCCTGCCTCATACACAGCTTCATCACACACTGCCTGTCTCATACACAGCTTCATCACACACTGCCTGCCTCATACACAGCTTCATCACACACTGCCTGTCTCATACACAGCTTCATCACACACTGCCTGCCTCATACACAGCTTCATCACACACTGCCAGCCTCATCATACAAACTGACATGCAACAAGCGACGGTTTGGGACAATTATCTACTGCTTTTCTTGTCAACTTCATAACCGTGACCATTGTATACTGGGAACTATTGTATTTGTACATGCATTGTGTATGTTTTGTCTATTGTATTTATATATCTTTGTATATACAGCTCTTTTATACTTGCAATTTTTTTGTTTATTGACTATCATAGTTGTCTGTAATTTGTATATTTACTAAATAACGGGTGATAAATTTTTAATATCTTGAACGTTCAAAAAAAAAAGAAGAAAGTCACATTCACCATCATTCTCTCCCTAGTCGTGTTGTATGTGTGTGTGGGGGCTACAGTAGTGTGGTGAAGGTAGAATGATCATTCATGGTGAAAGTAGAATGATCATTCATGAAGGTAGAATGATAATGCACAGTGAAGGTAGAATGATCATGCACGGTGAAGGTAGAATGATCATTCATGGTGAAGGTAGAATGATCATGAACGGTGAAAGTAGAATGATCATTCATGAAGGTAGAATGATAATGCACGGTGAAAGTAGAATGATCATTCATGAAGGTAGAATGATCATGCACGGTGAAGGTAGAATGATCATTCATGAAGGTAGAATGATCATTCATGAAGGTAGAATGATAATGCACGGTGAAAGTAGAATGATCATTCATGAAGGTAGAATGATAATGCACGGTGAAGGTAGAATGATCATTCATAATGGTAGAATGATCATTCACGGTGAAGACAGAATGATCATGCACGGTGAAAGTAGAATGATTATTCATGAAGGTAGAATGATAATGCACAGTGAAGGTAGAATGATCATGCACGGTGAAGGTAAAATGATCATGCACGGTGAAGGTAGAATGATCATTCATGAAGGTAGAATGATCATTCACGGAGAAGGCAGAATGATCCTTCACGGTGAAGTTAGAATGATCATTCACGGTGAAGTTAGAATGATCATGCAATGTGAAGTTAGAATGATCATTCACGGTGAAGGTAGAATGATCATTCATGAAGATAGAATGATCATTCAGGAAGGTAGAATGATCATTCATGAAGGTAGAATGATCATTCAGGAAGGTAGAATGATCATTCATGAAGGTAGAATGATCATTCAGGAAGGTAGAATGATCATCCATGAAGGTAGAATGATCATTCACGGTGAAGGTAGAATGATCATTCATGATGAAGGAAGAATGATAATCATTCATTAAACCTCAGCGGTAAATCCTGCCGGTTCTGCCTCGTCACGTTAATTAAGCTCGTTTTTCACTGCTTGTTTAATGTCCACTTCCCTCGTTCAGTATTACCCTCGCTTCCAGTCCCCCCCCTCCCTCCCTCACCTCGGAGTTACGTACACTCACCTTCCATGTGGGTGCACATAACGTACACACACACACACCTCTCCCAGGTGTGTACACAGACAGCCTCTACCACAGTCACGTGATGTATATGTGAAGGTTGTTGCCTGCCTTCACTTTAACAATTAGTAACTTTAGGTGGACCAGAATGCTCACGCCTGAGTGTGTGTGAACGCCAACTACTCAGTGAACGCCAACCACTCACTCAGTGAGCACCACTCAGTGAACGCCAACCACTCACTCAGTGAGCACCACTCAGTGAACGCCAACCACTCACTCAGTGAGCACCACTCAGTGAACGCCAACCACTCACTCAGTGAGCACCACTCAGTGAACGCCAACCACTCACTCAGTGAGCACCACTCAGTGAACGCCAACCACTCACTCAGTGAGCACCACTCAGTGAACGCCAACCACTCACTCAGTGAGCACCACTCAGTGAACGCCACTCAGTGAGCACCAAAACAGTCCTGACTACTTAACATCAATAAGCAGTCAAGACCCTTAAAGCCTAATGCACATTTACCAGGGAGGAGGAGAGAGGAGAGAGAGAGAAGGGGAGGGGGAAAGAGAGAGAGAGAGAGAGAGAGAGAGAGAGAGAGAGACAGAGACAGAGACAGAGACAGAGAGAGAGAGCTGTGTGTATCTTACATTGTCAAGTTCTACTGTCATTATTGAGATAAAGGTTTAAGTGAGGACACACTGAAGAGAGAGAGAGCAATTGTCAACATCAGTGACCACTAGATACAGTGTAGGTTAATGTTCCCTCACACCATCAATGACCATAAGATTCAGTGTAGGTTAATGTTCCCTCACAGCATCAATGACCATAAGATACAGTGTAGGTTAATGTTCCCTCACAGCATCAGTGACCACTAGATACAGTGTAGGTTAATGTTCCCTCACACCATCAATGACCATAAGATACAGTGTAGGTTAATGTTCCCTCACAGCATCAATGACCACTAGATACAGTGTAGGTTAATGTTCCCTCACACCATCAATGACCATAAGATACAGTGTAGGTTAATGTTCTCTCACAGCATCAATGACCATAAGATACAGTGTAGGTTAATGTTCCCTCACACTATCAATGACCATAAGATACAGTGTAGGTTAATGTTCCCTCACAGCATCAATGACCATAAGATAGTGTAGGTTAATGTTCTCTCACAGCATCAATGACCATAAGATACAGTGTAGGTTAATGTTCCCTCACACTATCAATGACCATAAGATACAGTGTAGGTTAATGTTCTCTCACAGCATCAATGACCATTAGATTCAGTGTAGGTTAATGTTCCCTCACACTATCAATGACCATTAGATACAGTGTAGGTTAATGTTCTCTCACAGCATCAATGACCATTAGATTCAGTGTAGGTTAATGTTCCCTCACAGCATCAATGACCATTAGATACAGTGAAGGTTAATGTTCCCTCACAGCATCAATGACCATTAGATTCAGTGTAGGTTAATGTTCTCTCACAGCATCAGTGACCATTAGATACAGTGTAGGTTAATGTTCTCTCACAGCATCAATGACCATTAGATTCAGTGTAGGTTAATGTTCTCTCACAGCATCAGTGACCATTAGATACAGTGTAGGTTAATGTTCTCTCACAGCATCAATGACCATTAGATTCAGTGTAGGTTAATGTTCTCTCACAGCATCAGTGACCATTAGATTCAGTGTAGGTTAATGTTCCCTCACAGCATCAATGACCATTAGATACAGTGAAGGTTAATGTTCCCTCACAGCATCAATGACCATTAGATTCAGTGTAGGTTAATGTTCTCTCACAGCATCAATGACCATTAGATACAGTGAAGGTTAATGTTCTCTCACAGCATCAATGACCATTAGATTCAGTGTAGGTTAATGTTCTCTCACAGCATCAGTGACCATTAGATACAGTGTAGGTTAATGTTCTCTCACAGCATCAATGACCATTAGATACAGTGTAGGTTAATGTTCTCTCACAGCATCAATGACCATTAGATACAGTGTAGGTTAATGTTCTCTCACAGCATCAATGACCATTAGATTCAGTGTAGGTTAATGTTCTCTCACAGCATCAGTGACCATTAGATACAGTGAAGGTTAATGTTCCCTCACAGCATCAATGACCATTAGATACAGTGAAGGTTAATGTTCCCTCACATAACATCAATGACCACTAAATACAGCGCTAAACATTCACTAAACATGCACTCCACATTCCCTGAAGTCAGCACATCGACGCACTGAACACATTCCCTGTTCACCTATCAGTAAAATAGGTACCTGGACTGAGTGTTGGTGGACTGGTGTGGGTCGCATCCTGGGGACAAAATTGACCTAATTTGCGGGAAATGCTCAGCATAACAAACGGTTTTCTATATAGTAGTATGTCATTGATGTCAGCTATGGTCTGTATACCTTGTACATGTACTTGTAGAAATAAAAATTATTATTCAACATCCAGCATTCATGTACAAGGTGTCAGACTGAGCAACATCACGGAATCTTGGTTCAGAGGACATCTCCACAACCTTCTTAACTACTACTGACCCGTCCCCCTTCCTACCAGTGACAATGTCTTCGTCTGCTACACGTCCCTCACCACCTGACGCCAGTATATAAGCGCCAGCCAACATTGCCTGTTATAACTATGGCCATAATTTTGAAAGGGGTGGAGGGGTAAGCCAGAGGAAGGCCTCGGTCAGATGACCAAAAGCTCCAGTGGCAAGTCATCATATAACTAAGACCCGCGTCAGGAAGCACTTGGCCAGTGTCCTGACAAACCTTACCTAACGTAACCTTGCCTGTGTTTCAGTCTTCACCACTACGGTGCTCTTCACACCAACTACAAGGCTGAGGGACTGATTACCTCATCTTTTGTTTATAGTTCTACTGTCTTCCAATTATATCCTTGAATTTGTATTGATAAAGCCACTGGATGGCGAAACGTCTATAAAGATACCCAGATGATGAACATGTCTAATTTTCACTGGAGCGCAGTGTTCAACACCCCACACTTGCCAATGGAGAGTAGTGTTCAACACCCCACACTTGCCACTGGAGCAAAGTGTTCAACACCCCACACTTGCCACTGGAGAGTAGTTTCAACATCCCACACTTGCCACTGGAGCGAAGTGTTCAACACCTCACACTTGCCACTGGAGCGTGGTGCAATAACAATATAATTGGGTCCAAATCTATTCTGGCAATAGGTAAATACCTGAATTATATTGTCAATTGCTATCGTAATATGATGGTCCAGCGGATATTGTGTGTCTGTTCACCACACACCAGTTAGAATCCCGAGGATTGTGGTGGAGGCTTGATCCACCGTCCACTACTCTCTCAGGAGGTGCTGGCTTACGTTCTTACAGAGCAATAAACATTAATATTAATCACAAGTAGTAGTAGTAGTTGTAGTAGTAGCAGCAGTAGTAGAGACATGTGGAGGAAGGGCTCATACGATAACGTGGACTGTATGTTACTTAACTTATTGATGAATCCAAGATGTCGCAGCCTTCCCCAACACCTTCTCAGGGGATCCATATATTGCCACACTCTCCACAGGGCTGTAAGATAAACATCAAGGGATTATAATATATTGCCCCAAAGGAGCGTATGTCCATATTTCAGTCTTAGATGGACTGAAAGGCGTTTTACTCACTGTTTTGGACTAAAAAGTCCACGCATAACCGCCGTCCCTAGGTAAAAATTTAATGTTCTTGAATACAAGAACTGTGCAGTCCCCTGTTTTGACCAGAACATCAAATTCTTACCTTGCTCGTGTAACTTTGAGCGATGGTGTTGGCTCCACCATATACGGCGGAAATGCTGTCTTGATTGTAGAATGCCGCTGAAGAATCACTGTCTTGTTTCGATGGAGTTCACTTGCGATTGTCTCTACGTTTCTCCTTTTTGCAGTCTGAAGTTGCGCACACTTCTGAATATACTGCAATGTTGATGTTATTCACTAAACGCGCTGGAACAGAGTTCTTATCTTATTTCCCGACGTTAGTGGAGATTAAATGATATAACGGACGCGAACGAGTAATGTCTATGTTGATTTACGTCGCCTCGCGCCGCATGACCCCTAGAGTCGTATGACCCGTTCTTGCGGTGGCCAAATTCAATCTGACCGCTCGTGCTGCCTTTTGCAGTCTCGTGCAGCCATGTGGTGCCACGCGGTGCCTCGTGGTGCTGTGGTCAGCACAATTCTTGACACACTGTTGACAGTACATCTGGTCTGAATTAAATTGTTTATGCAGCCAGACGCACCTCCTCTTGCCCTTTCCTAAGGGTGGAAAGGATGAGGGCCCTTACCAAGGGTAGTAAGGGCGCATACCCCCCTCCTTTGGAGAATTTTCTCCACAGACAGGCACACATCACTATGACCACATATGACCCTCAATACTAACACCTTTTATAGGTTGTGGTGACCGTCCTATCCCCGTAATGTTAATACTTAGCAGTGTTTATACACAACCCGCGTAGATGAATGGTTCAGAGAACCGAAAAGTTATAAATTAGACACATATGCAACACTTGGGTATCTTTATTGAGGAAACGTTTCGCCACACAGTGGCTTCATCAGTCCAATACAAAGCAGAAAGGTGTAAAGAGAGGAGGAGTTTGAGGTAATCAGTCCCTCGGCCTGGAGTCGATGTGTTCAGTCCATCAATCTTGTAGGAATACAGTACAGGGCCGTAGAGGTGGCTTATATACTGTAGTCATGGCAGAGAAGAGCTTATGACGACGTTTCGCTGCGACTTGGACCGAAACAAGGGATGCATGCAGGGGATGAGATAAAAAGCTGAAAACCACCTGCCTGTAGGCTGGCTGCCCTGGACCAAAACGTCTAGCGTTAACTGAGCGCCAAGGTATTGGACCAGTGTGGTACGGTGGGTAGAGCACTGCGTATCTTGTTCCAAGGTTCGTAGGTTCGAGTCTCCTTTGACCTGAGACTAGTGTTTGTGAATATATATATATATATATATATATATATATATATATATATATATATATATATATATATATATATATATATATATATTTTATTCACAAGTGTCCAACTCTGTGTACATACCCTGTATGTATCTCTTTGCATATAAACTAAGTTATTTTAGTCTACAGTTTAGGTACAATATTATTCTTGACTAGCGGTACACATGAGAAGTTCAGCATTAATGACCCTCGTGTAGTTAATTTGTTTTCAACCCTCAACGAGCAAGAAACAATGGTCGTGAAGTGGCATTGGTGGACGGGCAATTAAAGCCAGTTAATTTATGATTACTAAAAGTATTAGTGGGAGATGCTGTGAGATGTTGCGTCAGCTCACCGACAGTGATAAGGAAATGTGTAGAATGTTAAACACTTACTTCCTCTCAGTTTTTACACAGGAAGATACTAGCGATATTCCAGAAATAATTAATTATGTAGAACAGGATGATAGTAAACTATGCACGATTAGGGTCACAAGTGACATGGTCCTTAGACAAATAGATAAATTGAAACCTAACAAATCCCCAGGCCCTGATGAACTGTATGCAAGGGTTCTAAAGGAATGTAAAGAGGAGCTTAGCAACCCGTTGGCTAATCTTTTCAACATATCACTGCAAACTGGCATGGTGCCAAATAAGTGGAAAATGGCAAATGTAATACCTATTTTCAAAAGCAGGTGACAGGTCCTTAGCTTCGAACTATAGACCAATAAGCCTAACCTCCATAGTGGGAAAATTTATGGAATCAATAATTGCCGAGGCAATTCGCAGCCATCTTGAAAAGCATAAATTAATCAACGAATCTCAGCACGGTTTTACAAAAGGGCGTTCCTGCCTTACAAATTTAATAACTTTTTTCACTAAGGTGTTTGAGGAGGTAGATCATGGTAATGAATATGATATTGTGTATATGGACTTCAGTAAGGCTTTTGATAGAGTCCCACATCAGAGACTATTGAGGAAAATTAAGGCACACGGAATAGGAGGAAAAATTTTTTCCTGGATAGAGGCATGGTTGACAAATAGGCAGCAGAGAGTTTGCATAAATGGGGAGAAATCAGAGTGGGGAAGTGTCACAAGCGGTGTTCCACAGGGGTCAGTATTGGGCCCCTTGTTGTTCACAATCTACATAAACGACATAGATGAGGGAATAAATAGCGACATAAGCAAGTTTGCCGATGACACCAAAATAGGCCGTCCAATTCATTCAAATGAGGACATTAGAGCACTCCAGGAAGATTTGAATAGACTGATGCAGTGGTCGGAGAAGTGGCAGATGCAGTTTAATATAGATAAATGCAAAGTTCTAAATATTGGACAGGACAATAACCATGCCACATATAAACTAAATAATGTAGATCTTAATACTACTGATTGCGAAAAGGATTTAGGAGTTCTGGTTAGCAGTAATCTAAAACCAAGACAGCAGTGCATAAGTGTTCGCAATAAAGCGAACAGAATCCTTGGCTTCATATCAAGAAGCATAAATAATAGGAGTCCTCAGGTTGTTCTTCAACTCTATATATCCTTGGTGAGGCCTCATCTAGATTATGCTGCACAGTTTTGGTCACCGTATTACAGAATGGATATAAATGCTCTGGAAAACGTACAAAGGAGGATGACTAAGTTGATTCCATGTATCAGAAATCTTCCCTATGAGGATAGACTGAGGGCCCTGAATCTGCACTCTCTAGAAAGGCGTAGAATTAGGGGGGATATGATTGAGGTGTATAAATGGAAAACAGGAATAAATAAAGGTGATGTAAATAGCGTGCTAAAAATATCTAGTATTGACAGGACTCGCAGCAATGGCTTTAAGTTGGATAAATTCAGATTCAGGAAGGATATAGGAAAGCATTGGTTTGGTAATAGAGTTGTCGATGAGTGGAACAAACTCCCGAGTACAGTTATAGAGGCTAAAACGTTGTGTAGTTTTAAAAATAGGCTAGATAAATATATGAGTGGGTGCGGGTGGGTGTGAGTTAGACCTGACTAGTTTGTGCTACTAGGTCAGATGCCGAGCTCCTTCCTTAAGTGAATGTAACCTGACCTGGATGGGTCGGGGCATTGGCTTAAGCCGGTGGGAGATTTGGACTTGCCTCGCATGGGCCAGTAGGCCTGCTGCAGTGTTCCTTCTTTCTTATGTTCTTATGACAGGAAGCAAGGACCGATACTACTGCATTAACCACACACCTGGAGAATGTCGTCTCTGATACTACACAGTACCGAGGGTGTGTAGATAACTGTCAAACAAGGACAGGATGTTTCCGAGATGGGACACAGCAACAAGGGGTCACAACTGGCATTTGAAGACTCAGATGAGTCACAGGGATGTTAGGAAGTATTTCTTCAGCCATGGAGTTGTCAGGAAGTAGAACAATCTGGAGAGTAATATAGTGGATGCAGGATCCATACACAGCTTTAAGAAAAGATACGATAAAGCTCATGGAGCAGGGAGAGTGGACCTAGTAGCGACCAGCGAAGAGGCGGGGACAGGAGCTGTGACTTGACCCATCCAACCACAAATAGGTGAGTACACACACACACACACACACAACAGACCCCATACACCAAATCATAACAAAACACACCTACAACAGACAGGTCAATCTGTAAGGCACCCGACCAAATTGTCACTGTGACGACCGGTGTGGTCAGAGCAGAAGGTAACTGCCCTGGGCTGACCTCTCACCTCCTTGTCTTCAAGTAATACTCAGCCGCTCGTCCTCAAGTAATACTTCAAGTGTTCACTTGAGGAAGTTGTTAGTCCTTAGAACTTTTACACCCACCCACCTGCGGCCTACTATCCCGCCTGCCCACCCACCTGCGGCCCACTATCCCGCCTGCCCACCCAACCTTCAATGATGCTGGAAAATATGATACAGATAGAGGCACAAGACTCCCTTTTTAACTGTCAACTCCAACACGCAGCCGGGCAGGAAGAGGCGAGTACAAGGTGAGGAGGAGAGTGTGAGAGCGAGAGGGAGGAGACGAGGGAGAAGAAAAAAAACAGAAATGGACGAGGAGAGGAAGGGAGAGCGAGTGGGAGGGCGGATAAGAGCTGGAAGAAATAAGAAAAATACAGAGAGAGAAAAGGATGGAAAGCTCCTGGGAGGGAGGAAGGGAGAGAGGGAGGGAGGTGTGATGAAAGCTGTTTGACAGTGAGGTGACGTGACGGATGTGTGACGTGAGGGTGTGATATGAAGCGTGCAGGAGGAGGATAGGGGAGAGGGATGAGAGGGGAGATGGAAGACGGTGGTAGAGGGGGATATGGATAATGGAGTTTGGGTGAAAGATGAAAGAAGGTGATGGGTTTGGTACAATATTCTATAAGGAAGAGAAGAGTTAAGATGGAGGAATGAAGTGATGGAACTGAGACAAGATGGAGGAAATGGACAGGAGAGAATGAAGTAAGTAGAGGGAATAATATCCTTGGTATAAACCTTGATAATAGATACCAACAAATTAGAAAGACAGGTGAACAAATACTTAGAGAAAGTTTCAGTTTTGGGACCTTGACTAATTCCAACACAGAAAATAACAGTATATATAGGTGGCACAGGTGTGACACAGTGACCTGAAAAATGTGTTACGTAGGTGGTGCTTTGTCTGGTTATTTTCATAAATATTAACATAAAGCCATAAGTGTGTAAGCAAAGATAAATACTGACCATTGCTGAGTGGGACTCTGGGACAACACCTTCGTGTTGTATAGTGAAAAACGTTTCGCCAAGTTGTACCGTTATCAATTTAATACTTAATTACGTATATTACAGAGATTATATACTGGATGCAGTGGAAGGTGAGGTTATAAATCCCATCAGTGTTTATAGAAAGTGTTGAGTCACTTGGTCTTGCTAGGTGTTCAGATCCCCAGTCTTTATAAGTGTCATCAAGACTAAAATACCCAACACTTATCATGGCTGAAGAACTGATCACTTTACCTTCAACTGTCTTCAGAACATTTCTGCATCGAATTGGTAAAAGCCACTGGTTGTCGAAACGTCTTCATAAATAAAGACCCCCAGGTATTGTATACTCTCACTGTATTGATAGATATTCTTGATGATTAGATCAACTAAAGCGCAGAGACTGCAACTATGTAATGAGTGAGAGGCCTTCAGGAGTTGCCACAGACTGGCCACTAACGTCACTAAACCTCACAATGTGAGGTCTTCATACAGTTCACTTTACAACTGATGATTCTCTAAATTCGCGTTTCAATAAGAAGAGAGAACAATCCTGGAACAATCATAAATCACTGAGCTCATCATCTGAGTTTCTGAACAGTGTAAAGTTCTCCTGTGAGGCTGACTTGTCGTTGCAGATATGCAAGTGTAACATTTCCAAATACCCGGTGGCTGCCTAAACATTTTTGGTTCCTTGGGTGAGATCATGTAAATGTGTTCCATAAACTACCCTCCCCCTCCCTCCCATCGGGGGTATAACGTCTGATGCAATTTAAAAAAAAAACTAAATATGCGTTCTAAAGCATAAATCATCTCCTTCCTTTATTATACTGAGAGTCGAGGAAGAACAAGTTCATGGTCGTGTTGACGCGGTCATCAGTGATGTCATCTTAGGAATTCCAGGCCGACGCCACAAGGTTGATGATGATGGTGACAGCAAGACATTCCATGCCACTTCACAATATCCTAAACGACGATTATTTTCAAATAACAGTAACTTCAGCTCTGCTGGAAGGAAAACTTTGAAGCTGATGTGACTGCTTAAGCTTTGATGAAATACTGGAAGAGATCATCAACGTCCTGCTGAAGCCTCACACTTCACACTGACACATTTCAAACGCGTTTGAAATCCATCCTGTGTGATGGAACTACAAGTTCTATGAGCAGAACCCTGGTAAGTAGGAAGGAAGAAGGATGGAAAGGGAAGGAAGGAAGAGGGAATACACAAAAGCTAAGTGCCTCATCCACTTTTGATTAGAATATACCTGAAGTATACCTGGAGAGGGTTTCGAGGGTCAACGCCCCCGCGGCCCGGTCTGAGACCAGGCCTGGTGGTAATCAATATGTTTTAAACATTCTTACTTTACGTCAGCATGAAATATATTTAGGTTATGTACCTCACGACCCCGCCAGCATGCACTAGCATAAAGGAAACAGCGAATACCTGTACGTACGTGCGATATATACGAGCATGCTTTTTTTGGTAAGTTATTTTCGTTTTGGGGGAAGACCAGAGGTCAAGGTTGGGGAGGTTTTCTGGGGCATGATGGTAGAGCAAGAGGTTTTCTCCTGGTAGGTCATTCAGAATGTTTAGTCCTGGAAATTCCTTCTTGTGAATGCACTTCTTCGTTGCAGCGTCATTCTGTGTAGGGGTTCGCGGATCACATAGTCTGTGGTGTTGATAAGCTGAGGGTGGGGGGTTCCCTGCCAGGTAAGTAAGGATCGTTCATACTGAACAGCTGGCGCTTCTTACGTTTGTCTAGCCTAACGTTGAAAGAATTTGTGCCAGGCAGTACATGTAGGTTCTTCTTACTGAGCGTCAGTGTGGTGTCCAGGACGAAGCGGAGACTCGTTGTAGGTTAAGCATGTAGGCTTTTGTTGTCACTGACAAGGGTTCACCTGGATACTGAAGTACTGGACGAGTCATCATCTTAAAAACAGCTTGATGTGGGTTGGTGCCTGTCTCAATCTATACAGCTGGTAGAGATTGCCAAGTGAAGTATTTAGTGGAGTTGAGTACAGTCGTGTATCAGCCTAGAAACTTAACATCTTTACAGTATTCCTGAGGACTATAACAGTGTCTGGAGATAATTCATCCATTATTCTCGCTCTTCATTGGGTAACATCTAGCAGTGCTTATATGTATTTTTCCAGGATTGGTGGTAATTCACAACTTCTCCCAGTTAATTAACAGTCCTATTCAATTCTTCCTTCAAATTTTCAATCGCTGTCTCGTGTTTGCGCATCCTGTTACCATCAGCCGGGGTAAAAGATACTTGTTATGTCAGCAAATTGGGTAATGATAATGTCTCCGCACTCAGGCTGGGAGAGGTTGCTGACATAGTGAACACCACAGGACGCAAGACAACCCCTGTGGCACTCCAGTTGTCGATGTGAATGCCTCGGCTGTTATGTGGTTGAAGGAAGGGATATGACGAATCCTTTATTCAAGAAACTATGCAATAATCTCAGGAATATCCAGTTGTGAAGTTCAGCTAGTCTGAACATTAAACCATCGTGCCAGAGACTGCTGAATGCACTTAATACACACATAATCCGTACACAGCAGATTAAAACCTATAATAACGGTCAGATGACCAAAAGCTCCAACGGCGGGTCATCATCTGACTAAAACCCGCGTCAGGAAACACCTGTCTGGTGTCCTGACGAACCTAACCTACGTATCTGTACCATTAACCAGTGAATTATTCCAATCACGGCATTTTGCCTTTTTGTATTCTAGATGCCAAGTTACCTTCCTGACGTAGACTGTCAACACCAACACCGTCGTAGATTATATATTATATATATATATATATATATATATATATATATATATATATATATATATATATATATATATATATATATATTATTACAATGCTGATGTATTCAATTTTGCTAAATAAAAGAAATCCCTATTCGTATTTTCCAATCCCTTTCCACCCATTTTGACGCCCCATTCACAAGCTCCACTGACGTTCCTATCCCCTTTACTTTTCACGCCCCTCCCTCTCTCTCTCTCCCTCTCTCTCTCTCTCTCTCTCTATCTTCAGGCCCACCTCCCAATGCCCCATTCATCCTGGGATTAGAATATAATCTCTCTGAGTGGATTAAACTTTTATAGTCGGCGTTCTGAGTGTCCTGCTAGCATGTTACTGTGTTCTGAGTGCCCTGCTAGCAGGTTACTGTGTTCTGAGTGTCCTGCTGGCAGGCAACTGTGTTCAGAGTGTCCTGCTGGCAGGTTACTGTGTTCTGAGTGTCCTGCTAGCAGGTTACTGTGTTCTGAGTGTCCTGCTAGCAGGTTACTGTGTTCTGAGTGCCCTGCTAGCAGGTTACTGTGTTCTGAGTGTCCTGCTGGCAGGCAACTGTGTTCAGAGTGTCCTGCTGGCAGGTTACTGTGTTCTGAGTGTCCTGCTGGCAGGTTACTTGTGTTCTGAGTGTCCTGCTGGCAGGTTACTGTGTTCTGAGTGTCCTGCTAGCAGGTTACTGTGTTCTGAGTGTCCTGCTAGCAGGTTACTGTGTTCTGAGTGTCCTGCTAGCAGGTTACTGTGTTCTGAGTGTCCTGCTGGCAGGTTACTGTGTTCTGAGTGTCCTGCTAGCAGGTTACTGTGTTCTGAGTGTCCTGCTGGCAGGTTACTGTGTTCTGAGTGTCCTGCTAGCAGGTTACTGTGTTCTGAGTGTCCTGCTAGCAGGTTACTGTGTTCTGAGTGTCCTGCAGGCATGTTACTGTGTTCTGAGTGTCCTGCTGGCAGGTTACTGTGTTCTGAGTGTCCTGCTAGCAGGTTACTGTGTTCTGAGTGTCCTGCTAGCAGGTTACTGTGTTCTGAGTGTCCTGCTAGCAGGTTACTGTGTTCTGAGTGTCCTGCTGGCAGGTTACTGTGTTGTGAGTGTCCTGCTAGCAGGTTACTGTGTTCTGAGTGTCCTGCTGGCAGGTTACTGTGTTCTGAGTGTCCTGCTAGCAGGTTACTGTGTTCTGAGTGTCCTGCTGGCAGGTTACTGTGTTCTGAGTGTCCTGCAGGCATGTTACTGTGTTCTGAGTGTCCTGCTAGCATGTTACTGTGTTCTGAGTGTCCTGCTAGCAGGTTACTGTTCTGAGTGTCCTGCTGGCAGGTTACTGTGTTCTGAGTGTCCTGCTGGCAGGTTACTGTGTTCTGAGTGTCCTGCTAGCATGTTACTGTGTTCTGAGTGTCCTGCTAGCAGGTTACTGTGTTCTGAGTGTCCTGCTAGCAGGTTACTGTGTTCTGAGTGTCCTGCTAGCAGGTTACTGTGTTCTGAGTGTCCTGCTAGCAGGTTACTGTGTTCTGAGTGTCCTGCTGGCAGGTTACTGTGTTCTGAGTGTCCTGCTAGCAGGTTACTGTGTTCTGAGTGTCCTGCTAGCAGGTTACTGTGTTCTGAGTGTCCTGCAGGCATGTTACTGTGTTCTGAGTGTCCTGCTGGCAGGTTACTGTGTTCTGAGTGTCCTGCTAGCAGGTTACTGTGTTCTGAGTGTCCTGCTAGCAGGTTACTGTGTTCTGAGTGTCCTGCTAGCAGGTTACTGTGTTCTGAGTGTCCTGCTGGCAGGTTACTGTGTTCTGAGTGTCCTGCTAGCAGGTTACTGTGTTCTGAGTGTCCTGCTAGCAGGTTACTGTGTTCTGAGTGTCCTGCTAGCAGGTTACTGTGTTCTGAGTGTCCTGCTGCAGGTTACTGTGTTCTGAGTGTCCTGCTGCAGGTTACTGTGTTCTGAGTGTCCTGCTGCAGGTTACTGGTTCTGAGTGTCCTGCTGCAGGTTACTGTTCTGAGTGTCCTGCTAGCAGGTTACTGTGTTCTGAGTGTCCTGCTGGCAGGTTACTGTGTTCTGAGTGTCCTGCTAGCAGTTACTGTGTTCTGAGTGTCCTGCTGCAGGTTACTGTGTTCTGAGTGTCCTGCTAGCAGGTTACTGTGTTCTGAGTGTCCTGCTGGCAGGTTACTGTGTTCTGAGTGTCCTGCTAGCAGTTACTGGTTCTGAGTGTCCTGCTGCAGGTTACTTGTTCTGAGTGTCCTGCTAGCAGGTTACTGTGTTCTGAGTGTCCTGCTAGCAGGTTACTGTGTTCTGAGTGTCCTGCTGCAGGTTACTGTTCTGAGTGTCCTGCTAGCAGGTTACTGTGTTCTGAGTGTCCTGTGCAGGTTACTGTGTTTGAGTGTCCTGTAGCACTGTTCTGAGTCCTGCTGCAGTACTTGTTCTGAGTGTCCGTAGCAGGTTACTGTTCTGAGTGTCCTGCTGGCAGGTACGTGTTCTGAGTGTCCTGCTGCAGGTTACTGTGTTCTGAGTGTCCTGCTGAGTACTGTGTTCTGAGTGTCCTGCTGGAGTACTGTTCTGAGTGTCCTGCTAGCAGGTTCTGTGTTCTGAGTACCTGCAGCAGGTTCGCTGAGTGCTGCTGCAGGTACTGTGTTCTGAGTGTCCTGCATGCAGTACTGTTCTGAGTGTCCTGTCAGGTTACTTGTTCTGAGTGTCCTGTAGCATCTGTTTCTGAGTGTCCTGTGCACTGTTCTGAGTGTCCTGAAGCACTGTTCTGAGTGTCCGTGAGACTGTTCTGAGTGTCCGAAGCACTGTTCTGAGTGTACTGATAGCACTGTTCTGAGTGTCCGTCAGCACTGTTCTGAGTGTCCGTAGCACTGTTCTGAGTGTCCTGCTAGCACTGTTCTGAATGTACCGATAGCACTGTTCTGAGTGTGCCGATAGCACTGTTCTGAGTGTGCCGATAGCACTGTTCTGAGTGTACCGATAGCACTGTTCTGAGTGTACCGATAGCACTGTTCTGAGTGTACCGATAGCACTGTTCTGAGTGTACCGATAGCACTGTTCTGAGTGTACCGATAGCACTGTTCTGAGTGTACCGATAGCACTGTTCTGAGTGTGCCGATAGCACTGTTCTGAGTGTGCCGATAGCACTGTTCTGAGTGTGCCGATAGCACTGTTCTGAGTGTGCCGATAGCAGTTCTGAGTGTACCGATAGCACTGTTCTGAGTGTGCCGATAGCACTGTTATGAGTGTACCATAGCACTGTTCTGGAGTGTGCTGGATAGCACTGTTCTGAGTGTGCCGATAGCACTGTCTGATGTCCGATAGCACTGTTCTGAGTGTGCCGATAGCATTCTGAGTGTACCGATAGCACTGTTCTGAGTGTGCCGATAGCACTGTTTGATGTACCGATAGCACTGTTCTGAGTGTGCCGATAGCACTGTTCTGAGTGTCCGATAGCACTGTCTGAGTGTACCGATAGCACTGTTCTGAGTGTCCGATAGCACTGTCTGAGTGTCCGATAGCACTGTTCTGAGTGTACCGACAGCACTGTTCTGAGTGTACCGACAGCACTGTTCTGAGTGTACCGACAGCACTGTTCTGAGTGTACTGACAGCACTGTTCTGAGTGTACTGACAGCACTGTTCTGAGTGTACTGACAGTACTGTTCTGAGTGTACTGACAGTACTGTTCTGAGTGTACCGACAGCACTGTTCTGAGTGTACTGACAGCACTGTTTACTAAAGTGATGGTTTTGTGAATTATTCTTGCAACTTGTCCAGAAACTGCAGATTGAAAAGGGGAATGAGGTAATGCAAGAGAGTATTGCAGAGAGTGAAGACCAATGCAACCACTGGCGTCAAGTATGGTGTTAGTTCCTCCTCTCTCTCTCTCTCTCTCTCTGTCTCTCTCTGTCTCTCTCTCTCTCTGTCTCTTCTCTGTCTCTCTCTCTCTCTCATACACAATTAATTTTAGAAACTCTTTGAGGACTCACAGCGGCAATTAAATTTGATTCTTAATTGTCTGGAGAAATATGGTAAAATGACGGTTTTTGTTGTCCAAAGTTATAATGACTCACTAAGGGAAGGAGGAGGGGAGGGAGGGAGAGGGGAAGGAGGAGGGAAGGGGGAAGATAGAGATGTAAAGTGAAATAAGGAAGATAGGGAGGAAGGACTGGAAATAGAAGGGTAGTAGGGCAGCTGGGAAGGATTATAGGAAATCACAAAAAAGCAGATAATGGGAAGGAAGAAGGGAGGAGAGACAGAGAGGAACAGGAGGAAGGGAAAGGAACAAGTCAGAAAGAAGACAAAGGTTAGGAGATGGGACAAATTAAATACACAACCCCATACACACCTCTGTCTCCCTGCCTTCAAATGATATACAACCCCTTTAACGACCCTTCCTCCTATTAAACAACCTCCCTCTTATTAAAGACCCTCTATCCTTTCAACTAAAGACTCTCCCTCCCTCCTACTAAGGACCCTCCATCCTATTAAAGACCCTCCAACTAAAGACTCCCTCCACTCCTATTAAAGACCCTCCATCCTTCCAACTAAAGACTCTCCCTCCCTCCTATTAAAGACCCTCCATCCTTCCAACTAAAGACTCTCCCTCCCTCCTATTAAAGACCCTCCATCCTTCCAACTAAAGACTCTCCCTCCCTCCTACTAAGGACCCTCCTCACTATGGCTGGTCAGTAACGAGGTACACAAGGCAGGTGGTGGTGGTGGTGGTGGTGGTGGTGGTGGTGGTGGTGATGGTGGTGGTGGTGGCTGGACGCGTAATACTTCTCTGTGTCAACATGACAGGTAAGCCTTAATTATTCAAGAGTCGTGGTGCACTCCCTCCATCACCTACATGTGTCGTGGTTCACTCCATCACCTACATGTGTCGTGTCACTCCATCACCTACATGTGTCGTGGTGCACTCCATCACCTACATGTACGGTCACCCATCCCTACATGTGTCGTGGTGCACTGTCCCAGTGTGTGGTGTCACCAATCACCTACATGTGTCGTGGTGCACTCCATCACCTACATGTGTCGTGTGCACTCCTCCCTACATGTGTCGTGGTGCACTCCTCACCTACATGTGTCGTGGTGCACTCCTTCACCTACATGTGTCGTGGTGCACTCCTTCACCTACATGTGTCGTGGTGCACTCCCTCACCTACATGTGTCGTGGTGCACTCCATCACCTACATGTGTCGTGGTGCACTCCTTCACCTACATGTGTCGTGGTGCACTCCCTCACCTACATGTGTTGTGGTGGTGCACTCCTTCACCTACATGTGTCGTGGTGCACTCCATCACCTACATGTGTCGTAGTGCACTCCATCACCTACATGTGTCGTGGTGCACTCCATCACCTACATGTGTCGTGGTGCACTCCCTCACCTACATGTGTCGTGGTGCACTCCATCACCTACATGTGTCGTGATGCACTCCCTCACCTACATGTGTCGTGGTGCACTCCATCACCTACATGTGTCGTGGTGCACTCCATCACCTACATGTGTCGTGGTGCACTCCATCACCTACATGTGTTGTGGTGGTGCACTCCATCACCTACATGTGTCGTGGTGCACTCCCTCACCTACATGTATCGTGGTGCACTCCTTCACCTACATGTGCCGTGGTGCACTCCCTCCATCACTTTAAGCAAAGCTAGTAATATTCTGTTTGCAAAGTTGAGGAATACTTTTCAAGAGGGTCGTGAGTGATGGGTCGTGAGAGGGCCGTGGAGAGAGGGCTGTAGAGTGAGAGGGTCGTGGATTGATAGGGCCGTGGAAAGAAGGCTGTCGAGTGAGAAGCCGTGGAGAGAGGGCCGTGGATTGATAGGGTCGTGGAGTGAGAGAACCGTGGAGTGAGAGGGCCGTGGAGTGAGAGGGTCGTGGAGTGAGAGGGCCATGGAATGAGAGGGTCGTGGAGTGAGAGGGCCGTAGAGTGAGAGGGCCGTGGAATGAGAGGGTCGTGGAGTGAGAGGGCCGTTAGTACGACAGGGGACAAGAGAGGGGAGAAAAGAGTAAGAGAGGCGTGAGAGTGAAAGGGAGGGAAGGATAAGAGTGAATGTGAGAGAAGGAAAGGAGGTAAGGTATAAACAAACAGAAAGGTCAATAATTCCCATAACTGTGACGTAGTCTCGTGAAGTTGAATATTTCAGTGAAGATAATGTAAACAATAACTTAGTATGGAGTACAGCTGGAGAGAATGATGGTAACACTCGCGGTCTATATATGTGTGATACACACATATATACACCATATATACACAAGCCATACAGTCCCATTCACGCACATTCTCAGACCCACATACAGACACAAACACAATTAATACAGACTCGAGCACATGCATGTATACAGAAGCCATACAACCATACATCCACTCACAACCAGATCATATGTGCAGACACACTTATACACAGTTTTAAGATTAGATATGACAGTTCAAAAAGCAGAGAAACCCCTAATTCTGGTCGATCGCAGGCGGAGCCTAGACCGTCACTCAACCCGCAGAAGTACAAATGGGCGAGTACAATTGTAAGAATATAGACTAATTTCATAACACTAACTCCCTGTACCTCTCCCTTCCCTCTTGCCATCCTTCCTCCCTCCTCCCTCAGGAGGTGAGAGAAATTATTCAGTGGATTTCCAACTATGTGTGAACTATTCAGAGGGAGATAGATCTCTCAGATCCTGTGTGTGTCTCTTACCCAGTACACGAGTCCTCAATGCTGAGTACTCTGGCAAGACCAGTACTTAGATCTGGTGTTTCACCCAGTACCGAGCCTCACTGCAGTACTGCCGGTCAACATTCGGCCGACTGGCGTACCCAACAACCCAGCTGAGTACTCGCAAGACCAGTACTCAGATCTGGTGTGTCTGACCCAGTACACGAGTCCTCACTGCTGAGTACTCTAGCAAGACCAGTACTCAGATCTGGTGTGTCTGACCCAGTACACGAGTCCTCACTGCTGAGTACTCTAGCAAGACCAGTACTCAGATCTGGTGTGTCTGACCCAGTACACGAGTCCTCACTGCTGAGTACTCTAGCAAGACCAGTACTCAGATCTGGTGTGTCTGACCCAGTACACGAGTCCTCACTGCTGAGTACTCTTGCAAGACCAGTACTCAGATCTGGTGTGTCTGACCCAGTACACGAGTCCTCACTGCTGAGTACTCTTGCAAGACCAGTACTCAGATCTGGTGTGTCTGACCCAGTACACGAGTCCTCACTGCTGAGTACTCTAGCAAGACCAGTACTCAGATCTGGTGTGTCTGACCCAGTACACGAGTCCTCACTGCTGAGTACTCTAGCAAGACCAGTACTCAGATCTGGTGTGTCTGACCCAGTACACGAGCCCTCACTGCTGAGTACTCTAGCAAGACCAGTACTCAGATCTGGTGTGTCTGACCCACTACACGAGTCCTCACTGCTGAGTACTCTAGCAAGACCAGTACTCAGATCTGGTGTGTCTGACCCAGTACACGAGCCCTCACTGCTGAGTACTCTAGCAAGACCAGTACTCAGATCTGGTGTGTCTGACCCACTACACGAGTCCTCACTGCTGAGTACTCTTGCAAGACCAGTACTCAGATCAGGTGTGTCTGACCCAGTACACGAGCCCTCACTGCTGAGTACTCTTAGCAAGACCAGTACTCAGATCTGGTGTGTCTGACCCAGTACACGAGCCCTCACTGCTGAGTACTCTTGCGACAGTACTCAGATCGTGTGTCTGACCCAGTACACGAGCCTCACTGCTGAGTACTCTAGCAAGACCAGTACTCAGATCTGGTGTGTCTGACCCAGTACACGAGTCCTCACTGCTGAGTACTCTGCAAGACCAGTACTCAGATCTGGTGTGTCTGACCCAGTACACGAGTCCTCACTGCTGAGTACTCTAGCAAGACCAGTACTCTGATCTGGTGTGTCTGACCCAGTACACGAGTCCTCACTGCTGAGTACTCTTGCAAGACCAGTACTCAGATCCGGTGTGTCTCACCCACTACACGAGTCCTCACTGCTGAGTACTCTAGCAAGACCAGTACTCAGATCTGGTGTGTCTGACCCACTACACGAGTCCTCACTGCTGAGTACTCTAGCAAGACCAGTACTCAGATCTGGTGTGTCTGACCCAGTACACGAGCCCTCACTGCTGAGTACTCTAGCAAGACCAGTACTCAGATCTGGTGTGTCTGACCCAGTACACGAGCCCTCACTGCTGAGTACTCTTGCAAGACCAGTACTCAGATCCGGTGTGTCTGACCCAGTACACGAGCCCTCACTGCTGAGTACTCTAGCAAGACCAGTACTCAGATCTGGTGTGTCTGACCCAGTACACGAGTCCTCACTGCTGAGTACTCTAGCAAGACCAGTACTCAGATTTGGTGTGTCTGACCCAGTACACGAGTCCTCACTGCTGAGTACTCTAGCAAGACCAGTACTCAGATCTGGTGTGTCTGACCCAGTACACGAGTCCTCACTGCTGAGTACTCTAGCAAGACCAGTACTCAGATCTGGTGTGTCTGACCCAGTACACGAGTCCTCACTGCTGAGTACTCTTGCAAGACCAGTACTCAGATCCGGTGTGTCTGACCCAGTACACGAGCCCTCACTGCTGAGTACTCTTGCAAGACCAGTACTCAGATCTGGTGTGTCTGACCCAGTACACGAGTCCTCACTGCTGAGTACTCTTGCAAGACCAGTACTCAGATCCGGTGTGTCTCACCTAGTACACGAGTCCTCACCCAGTCCTTGACTTCAGTGGAGAGCAGCGTAACAACAAAGTCCTCGGACATTCCTGGCTGGTGTACCTCCAGTCACTGGTCACACACACACACCACTACACGCTAGTCACTCCTCCACAATACTTCCCTCTGTCATTTCGCCAAGCTAAAAATAACACTAGCATTACTCTGGTGCACAAACTCATACCCTTCCCTCAAGCACGTTCATGGTTTATTTCATTCCATTTACCGCACGCAAACACACACACAAGGGTGTGTGTGTTTCGTTAGTATTTCGATGGGTGAGCGCCTGGGAACACCAAATGCTGTTGGCATCAATTTTGGCCAGGAGCTGTGAATCGACCCCTGGAACCACAGATAGGTAAGTATACACAGCCAAGAGGTCATGACACTGTACTCCCGTCTGGGAGGTCGGAGGATTGAGCCTCTTGTGTTACACACTATTTTTTCAACTATTGTATTTATTGGGCTTAAACCTAGAAAAAACAGTCACAACAAAAGATAAACCAAAGAAGAGGAGACAGTAAAACTGAGAGACATCGTGCATCTTGGCAAGAGAACTGCATGGAAACATTACGACACCTGCTGTCCATTTTCACCTATAAGTAAAATAGGTACCTGGGTGTTAGTCGACTGGTATGGGTCGCATCCTGGGAACAAAACTGACCTAATTTGCGGGAAATGCTCTGCATAACAAGGGGCTTTCTATATAGTAGTATGTCATTGATGTCAGCTATGGTCTGTATACCTTGTACATGTACTTGTAGAAATAAAGATTATTATTATTATTATTATTATTATTATTATTATTATTATTATTATTATTATTATTATTATTATTATTATTATTATGGTTTGCCTAGCAGAAGAGTGCTGGCAGGCAGAGAAGAAATTTACTCCTAAAAACAGAAATAAAATACATTTTTCAACCACATAAAGACGACAAAAAAAAACACTAGAGGATGGAAATGATACAGAAAGTAGAGGACAGAAGGTAGGGAGGTAACTTCATACTGATTAAGGGTTCATTTTCAAGAAACTGGAAATACAGATCCCTTGGTCAGATTAAATATTCTAATCCAAAACCAACTTACAATCCTGATGATTTCTTAGCAACTCGTACCAGCTTAAACCTGATTTTCCAAGCACTGATCCATGAAGTAAGAAGAGCCAGAAATAAATCTATGAGGTTAAGAGAGGCACAGCAACAATATGTGAACAACGAAGCTGCAAAGGCGAAGTCAAGACCGAATCTACAACACAGGAACATCGGACGGAAGACTAACAGGATAATAACTTGGAACAGTGAGTTTGAAGGTTGGTGGGGAAAGTAACTAGGAGAACATTGAGAAACTAGAGTGTTTCAGAGAAGTATTTACCGAGGAAACGGAAACTGCCAATAATGATTAGGGACAAGATATGAGAGACTGGACAACATCAACACAACTGACAGGTGAAGATGTTGCTAAACGAATTGAAGATGTCCAAAATAATGGTGACTTAAGACGGTGTGTCCACGAGTGAATATCACCAGCTGCTGTATGTGACTGTTGTCCCTAGCTGGTGTGTGTGGCACTGCTGTCCCCAGCTGGTGTGTGGCACTGTTGTCCCCAGCTGGTGTGTGTGAGACACTGCTGTCCCCAGATGGTGGCTTATTCGACTATCAGCAGCTGGTGCATCTTACTCGACCATCACCAGCTGGGAGGGTGTAAGCAACCTTCACGTAATATCAAGTCCCATGATGCAATAATCGGTGTGTGTGGAGGACTCTGGGAGAGTCGAGTCACGAAACCAATTAAAACTTAGCCACAATTTACATGATAATAGTGGAGACATGCAAATAATTGCCTCAGGGTTGTCAAAGAGGAGGTTAGACAACAACACTGCCATACCTGCAGCAGGAATATAATTAACCAATGTGCGGTTGTTCATGACTCTTTATAAGCGAGAAATTGCTTGGATTTTTATTGCAAATTTGATAAAAATATGTCAACTGGGACGTTTACGTGAATTTACGACTGAGCAAGTTTTCACAGGAATGTTTTAGCCGGTGAGGAATGATGGATGAAGTGTCCAGAATGCTATCATTCTTCAGAGGCTCTAATGATTCCGTCTGTGCGGCTCTGGAAACACACACACACACACACACACACACACAGTCATAGAGTTGTCAGGAAGTGTAACAATCCGGAAAGTGATGTAGTGGAGGCAGAATCCATACATAGCTTTAAGAAGAGTTATGATAAAGCTCATGGAGCAGGGAGTAGACCTAGTAACGACCAGCGAAGAGGCGGGGCTAGGAGCTATGAATCGACCCCTACAACTACAACTAGGTGAGTACACACATTCTCTGGGCCACAGGGATGCAAGGAAATGCTTCATCAGATTATATTTTGTGGTAAAGTGTATGGAGGTACTTTAAGAGGCGGTGGAAGAAACCTTCATACACAGCTTCAAGAATATGTGCGTCAGATCCAAAGAGGCCAGTGATTAATAACACCAGGTGATTGTAGATTAAGAGGCGGGGGTCAGGAGCTATGATCCAACCCCTGGAAGGCGCAGTAAGGTAAATGCACCCCTGTTTCTTTCTCCACCTCTCCCACCACCTCCACCCTCCTTCCATCTCCACCACCACCCCTCATTCATCCCTCCATCACCCTGACCATCCCTCCATCACCCTGACCATCCCTCCATCACCCTGACCATCCCTCCATCACCCTGACCATCCCTCCATCACCCTGACCATCCCTCCATCACCCTGACCATCCCTCCATCACCCTGACCATCCTCCTCCACCCTCTTTCATCATTCCATCCCCTACCATCCCTCCATCACCTTCCTTGCTACTTCCTTCCCCTCACGTCCTTCACCCCTCCCCTCCCCCCTCCCCCTCAGCATGAGAGTGTAATATCCAGGAGACTCTGTTATGGGTCACAGAATTCTTTATGTTTCATGTTTTCTCAATATTACTTCCCCTGACGGTGCTCTCCAAGCCCCAGGTGCTGAGCAGTGTTCCCAGGTGCTGAGCAGTGTTCCCAGGTGCTGAGCAGTGTTCCCAGGTGCTGAGCAGTGTTCACAGGTGCTGAGTAATGTTCTCAGGTGCTGAGTAGTGTTCCCAGGTGCTGAGTAGTGTTCCCAGGTGCTGAGCAGTGTTCCCAGGTGCTGAGTAGTGTTCCCAGGTGCTGAGCAGTGTTCCCAGGTGCTGAGCAGTGTTCCCAGGTGCTGAGCAGTGCTCCCCGGTGATGAGTAGTGTTCCCAGGTGCTGAGCAATGTTCACAGATGCTGAGCAATGTTCACAGGTGCTGAGCAATGTTCCCAGGTGATGAGAAGTGTTACCAACCACTACACTGTCCGATGTTGCCGTTCGAATCCCAGATTCGCTTAGCTAAAAAAACACACTTTGGGAAATGAAGCCTGGGTGAGGACTCTAACCTTGGTCACTTGCATTTTTGATGAATTCCGAAAGTTTTTCTACTCCCAGAGTTCGGCCTTGGGCCAGGTTCGTCTGGTGCTTGCCTGGTTGCTGCTGGTGGCCCACTGACCCACATATCCATCACAGCCTGGTTGATCTGGCACTTGTGTTCAGCAGATACTTGATGCAGCTAATACCGCCAGTCAGCTCCCACACATTCATGAGAACATAAGAATGGAGAAGCACTGCGGCAGGCCTACTGGCCAATACAAGGCAGGTCCTTACCAAAACCACCCACTCCTACCCAAGTATTGGTACAACCTTCTTCCAAAGCTACCGACAAGATGTACATGTGTGTTAATCTTCACCTCGGGTACTAATCACACTCAGCCTCTTTCACTCATATGTTTCTCCAATCTCTCTTTAAAGCTACATATACATGGCTCCAAAATTAATGTCAACTCCGCTCCTAGAGTTTGGTACGAATATAAACAGTGTCGGAAACTGAGTCCTGGAGTTGGATACGAATCCGGGCGTTGTCTGTACCACGGTCCTGGGTTTAACAGACGGTGTCTGTACCACGGTCCTGGGTTTAACCAAGACGGTGTCTGTACCACGGTCCTGGGTTTAACCAAGACGGTGTCTGTACCACGGTCCTGGGTTTAACAAGGACGGTGTCTGTACCACGGTCCTGGGTTTAACAAGGACGGTGTCTGTACCACGGTCCTGGGTTTAACCAGGACGGTGTCTGTACCACGGTCCTGGGTTTAACCAGGACGGTGTCTGTACCACGGTCCTGGGTTTAACCAAGACGGTGTCTGTACCACGGTCCTGGGTTTAACCAGGACGGTGTCTGTACCACGGTCCTGGGTTTAACCAAGACGGTGTCTGTACCACGGTCCTGGGTTTAACCAGGACGGTGTCTGTACCACGGTCCTGGGTTTAACCAAGACGGTGTCTGTACCACGGTCCTGGGTTTAACCAGGACGGTGTCTGTACCACGGTCCTGGGTTTAACCAAGACGGTGTCTGTACCACGGTCCTGGGTTTAACCAAGACGGTGTCTGTACCACGGTCCTGGGTTTAACCAGGACGGTGTCTGTACCACGGTCCTGGGTTTAACCAAGACGGTGTCTGTACCACGGTCCTGGGTTTAACCAGGACGGTGTCTGTACCACGGTCCTGGGTTTAACAAGGACGGTGTCTGTACCACGGTCCTGGGTTTAACCAGGACGGTGTCTGTACCACGGTCCTGGGTTTAACAAAGACGGTGTCTGTACCACGGTCCTGGGTTTAACCAAGACGGTGTCTGTACCACGGTCCTGGGTTTAACGAGGACGGTGCCTGTACCACGGTCGTGGGTTTCACCAGGACGGTGTCTGTACCACGGTCCTGGATTTAACCAGGACGGTGCCTGTACCACGGTCCTGGGTTTCACCAGGACGGTGCCTGTACCACGGTCGTGGGTTTCACCAGGACGGTGCCTGTACCACGGTCCTGGTTTTAACCAGGACGGTGCCTGTACCACGGTCCTGGGTTTCACCAAGACGGTGCCTGTACCACGGTCGTGGGTTTCACCAGGACGGTGCCTGTACCACGGTCCTGGATTTAACCAGGACGGTGCTTGTACCACGGTCCTGGGTTTCACCAGGACGGTGCCTGTACCACGGTCGTGGGTTTCACCAGGACGGTGTCTGTACCACGGTCCTGGGTTTCACCAGGACGGTGCCTGTACCACGGTCCTGGTTTTAACCAGGACGGTGCCTGTACCACGGTCCTGGGTTTCACCAAGACGGTGCCTGTACCACGGTCCTGGGTTTCACCAGGACGGTGCCTGTACCTCGGTCGTAGGTTTCACCAGGACGGTGCCTGTACCACGGTCCTGGGTTTAACCAGGACGGTGTCTGTACCACGGTCGTGGGTTTCACCAGGACGGTGCCTGTACCACGGTCCTGGATTTAACCAGGACGGTGCCTGTACCACGGTCCTGGGTTTCACCAGGACGGTGCCTGTACCACGGTCCTGGGTTTCACCAGGACGGTGCCTGTACCACGGTCGTGGGTTTCACCAGGACGGTGCCTGTACCACGGTCGTGGGTTTCACCAGGACGGTGCCTGTACCACGGTCCTGGTTTTAACCAGGACGGTGCCTGTACCACGGTCCTGGGTTTCACCAGGACGGTGCATGTACCACGGTCCTGGTTTTAACCAGGACGGTGTCTGTACCACGGTCCTGGGTTTAACCAGGACGGTGCCTGTACCACGGTCCTGGGTTTCACCAGGACGGTGCCTGTATCACGGTCCTGGGTTTCACCAGGACGGTGCCTGTATCACGGTCCTGGGTTTCACCAGGAAAGTGGCTGTACCACGGTCGTGGGTTTCACCAGGACGGTGCCTGTACCACGGTCCTGGGTTTCACCAGGACGGTGTCTGTACCACGGTCCTGGGTTTCACCAGGACGGTGCCTGTACCACGGTCCTGGGTTTCACCAGGACGGTGCCTGTATCACGGTCCTGGGTTTCACCAGGACGGTGCCTGTACCACGGTCCTGGGTTTCACCAGGACGGTGCCTGTACCACGGTCCTGGGTCCACCAGGCCGGTGCCTGTACCACGGTCCTGGGTCCACCAGGACGGTGTCTGTACCACGGTCGTGGGTTTCACCAGGACGGTGCCTGTATCACGGTCCTGGGTCCACCAGGACGGTGCCTGTATCACGGTCCTGGGTCCACCAGGACGGTGCCTGTACCACGGTCGTGGGTCCACCTCAGCCGCGAGGTTTGGTTTAAGTAAATTCACTTGACCGAGAGGCAAGGAAAACTATTTTAAACACTTATTCGAAGTGAATAAGACTCAGCGTGGACTTTATTTGTTCCAATTTAAGTCCTCTCGTCCCGTTCGCCTGCGGGAAGAGCCACTTTGAACCTTTATTTGTGCCACTTAAGAGTTTCTCTTCTGTGACACCCGCGGGGAGAAGCACGAACCACGAATCATCATCTTTGCGTCTCTAGTGTATTAGTTACCAGTCCTAGCTACCGGTCCTAGCTACCAGTCCTAGCTACCGGTCCTAGCTACCAGACAGAGATGCTAGGCTGGAAGGAAGCTTGGCGCCAGGTGCCACTGAATATTAGAAACTCGGCACAACACACGTGCCTGTATCTTAAGTCTCTCTCTCCGTTATCATTCTGTATCATTAACTAATACAGTAACTGTAACATGAGTTACAGACTCTCACTGTGACCGAGTTAGAAACTATGTATTTCCCGTGATGCCAGAGATAGAAACTATCTATTAATATACCTGTGTTAGAATATATCCACCTTCCTGCGGATCCCTATCTATTTTGGACTGATTCTACCCTTCCCCATGAGCAACACTGAACAGTTCTTGTATAATATGGAGGGTTCAGCTCGTTGTCCCTAGGTCAGCAGGGTAAACAAGGCCATCAGACTTGAGAGAGAGATGGGGGAAGTCATGTAACAGCAGAACCCACGTACTGATCAAGGGGAGTCAGGCTCTGTCCTCATCTCCATATAATTGATATACAGCTTGTCTGTACCCTGGCTGGGGTTACACACTACCCCCTGTGTCCTCACCTAGTTGTGGTTGCAGGGGTCGATTCACAGCTCCTGGCATCGCCTCTTCACTGGTCACTACTAGGTCACTGCTTCCTTCTCCATGAGCAGGAAGCACTGTGTGTCTGTCTGTCTCTCACACACACACCATACCTCCTCTTTCCTCTTTCTCTTCCTTTCCTTTACTCTTCCTCTGTTCTCTTATTCTCCCTACCTTCTCAGTTTTAATAGATTGCCGCACTAATCTGAAAAGATTTTTCATTAAGATCGGATAATTTTACAATGTAACTTTAACCAGTGCAAATCCTTTACCAATGTAACTTTAACCAGTGCAAATCCTTTACCAATGTAACTTTAACCAGTGCAAATCCTTTACCAATGTAACTTTAACCAGTGCAAATCCTTTACCAATGTAACTTTAACCAGTGCAAATCCTTTACCAATGTAACTTTAACCAGTGCAAATCCTTTACCAATGTAACTTTAACCAGTGCAAATCCTTTACCAATGTAACTTTAACCAGTGCAAATCCTTTACCAATGTAACTTTAACCAGTGCAAATCCCTGATCAATGTAACTTTAACAAGTGTAAATCCTTTACCAATGTAACTTTAACCAGTGCAAATCCTTTACCAATGTAACTTTAACCAGTGCAAATCCTTTACCAATGTAACTTTAACCAGTGCAAATCCTTTACCAATGCCTTATGATTATCTAAGTTTTTTTCCTGACATTTTGAAGGAAATTGAAAATGCTGATTATCCGAGTATAAGAAACTAAGTTATACTAAGTTATTATTAAGTTTTCAAAATGGAAACTCATTCTTCTGATATTTTCGTGCAAATTGCAACGTGTGAGTTAATCTGGGATTATTAGTTGTGATCCTCAGCTGTGACCCTCAGTTGTGATCCTCAAGCTTTACTGATCCACTGTAATCCTCAGTTGTGATCCTCAAGCTTTACTGATTCACTGTAATCCTCAGCTGTGATCCTCAAGCTTTAGTAATCCATTGTAATACTCAGCTGTGATCCTCAAGTTTTACTAATCCGCTGTGATCCTCAGGTGTTATCCTCAGGTGTTATCCTCAGCTGTGATTCTCAGCTATGATTCTCAGCTGTGATCCTCAGAATTCACAATGCCTAAATTTGAGATAAAACTAAACTTAAGACATATACAATGTTATCAGCAGTACTAACACTACTAGCAGCAGTAGTAGTACTCATAGTATTTCTAGTAGTGATAACACCTGAACCAGTACCTCGTACCTTTGATATGCCTTTGATGAGTCGCAAGAGTTTCCCCTACTCCCTGAGCCCGACCATGGGCCAGGCTCGTCTGGTGACTGCCTGGTCAAGCTGGCTGTTACGTTATTATATCGTGCAGTGTAAGGCAGTAGTGTCTCTAGGGACCATCACTGCCGCAACTGCCTCTGATGTCTCACCACTCTAATAAATGTTGCCTATTCGCTCTGATGTGGCCACTTATCTCTCATGGGATAGAGAGAGAGAGACACCACTTTTTCTGAGAGATTCATACCATCCCAAATATATAGCGTCTCCAGAAGGCAAAGGGGGAAAGTTGTGAAAGAATTTTTTGCTAAGTGTACAGTCTCTGTCCCTCTCCTAATAATAATAATAATAATAATAATAATAATAATAATAATAATAATAATAATAATAATGTTAAAACTTGTCGGTCAAGATACTTATTTACGGGTTTTGGTGGAACCCCGACAGCCTAAATCCCATGGAGGTGAAATTCATTAGGCCCGTGTGGGATCAATACGAGAAAAGGATGGGGCAGCAGGCGGTTCGAGGCTGGTATTTTGGAAGTGATTACTCAAAGACAGTGAGAGGCGGTAAAAGACGCCAGATTGCATATTGGTTCAGAGTGGCAGCCTTGCAAACTTTGACCCTTGTGGCCAGGTGACGCAGAGGCGAATGTCCCTGCTCGCAGCCCAGTGAAAATGTCAGGTTAAAACGCACACTCGCTCTTGCAGGTGACATTCTGAGAGATTCATGGTACGGGTGTTGTAGGAGTGTTGTAGGAGTGTTGTAGCAGTGTAGGAGTGTTGTAGGAGTGTAGGAATGTTGTAGGCTGTTGTACGAGTATTGCAGGAGTGTTGTAGGAGTGTTGTAGCAGTGTTGTAGCAGTGTTGCAGGAGTGTTGTAGGAGTGTTGCAGGAGTGTTGTAGCAGTGTTGTAGGATTGTTGTAGCAGTGTTGCAGGAGTGTTGTAGGAGTGTTGCAGGAGTGTTGCAGGAGTGTTGTAGGAGTACTGCAGGAGTGTTGCAGGAGTGTTGCAGGAGTGTTGCAGGAGTGTTGTAGGAGTGTTGCAGGAGTGTTGCAGGAGTGTTGTAGGAGTGTTGTAGGAGTGTTGTACGGGTGTTGTAGGAGTGTTGTAGAAATGTTGTAGCAGTGTAGGAATGTTGTAGGCTGTTGTACGAGTATTGCAGGAGTGTTGTAGGGGTGTTGTAGGAGTGTTGTAGGAGTATTGCAGGAGTGTTGTAGGGGTGTTGTAGGAGTGTTGTAGCAGTGTAGGAATGTTGTAGGCTGTTGTACGAGTATTGCAGGAGTGTTGTAGGAGTGTAGGAATGTTGTAGGCTGTTGTACGAGTATTGCAGGAGTGTTGTAGGAGTGTAGGAATGTTGTAGGCTGTTGTACGAGTATTGCAGGAGTGTTGTAGGGGTGTAGGAATGTTGTAGGCTGTTGTACGAGTATTGCAGGAGTGTTGTAGGAGTGTAGGAATGTTGTAGGCTGTTGTACGAGTATTGAAGGAGTGTTGTAGGGGTGTTGTAGTAGTGTACGAGTATTGCAGGAGTGTTGTAGGGGTGTAGGAATGTTATAGGGGTGTTGTAGGAGTGTAGGAATGTTGTAGTAGTGTACGAGTATTGCAGGAGTGTTGTAGGAGTGTAGGAATGTTGTAGGGGTGTTGTAATAGTGTACGAGTATTGCAGGAGTGTTGTAGGAATGCTGTACAAGTGTTGTAGGTGTTGTACAAGTGTAGGAATATTAGTGAGTGTTGAAGTATTACGAAGGGTTTGGGAAGTGGTGGAGAATATTGGTGGAGACAGCTGGGAAAATTCCAGTCACAACCCAGGCTACACTCGAGTACGTAGCACCACCACTGAGCCCTCACCTCATAAACTAACTTTATGAAGTCGCACATTTCCTAACAAAACTAGTTCCGCAACCACGAATATAAATTCAGAGATCCAGTTCTTGCCTCTCTAGAAAGGAGAGAACCAGAGGAGACATGACAACAGCATACAAGATACCAGAAGGTGAAGATGGTAGGGACACGCTGTGAGATTAAACAAAACTGAAAACAAGTGTTAATGATCTGGAGAAACATGAAAAAATACCTGAGTGTAAATTACTGCAGGTGCGGAAGACTGGGCCGAGAGCTATGGTTCAACCCCTACAGACACATACTGGAGACTACACACACTTTGTTTATACATTTTAAACATTAATAAGAATAATAAAAACGTTACATCTTACCTGTTAACAGAAGCTAAGGGAGAAACAGTAGTGTTCCTGGCTCTGTTTTCTGTTGCTGACTCTCCATTACTCTCCTGTTGTCCTTAGTCTCTCTCTCTTTCTGCTTCCAACTTTCTTCTCTTTAACTTTACTCTTTCCAAAGTATATTTTTTACAGTTTTTATTTTCCCTCTTCTTTCTGCTCAATAAGTTTAAGGAACCGTTTAAATCTTTTGTTTAAATCACTTTAAATGTAATTATTACTCTCTCTCTCTCTCTCTCTCTCTCCCTCTTATGTTATCTTCACATCTGTTTTTCTTTCATTTTTTTCTGTATTCTGTAACTTTTTCTGTATATGATACAGACTCTCGACTGTAACACCCTGAAATAATCACCCTAAGATCAGTATAAAGCCAGTATATAACAAGGTTATAGCCTCTTGTTATGTCTCCACATTGTAACCTGGATGCAGTTTCCACACTGTGCAACCTTGATATAGTTTCTCTTTGCTGTCTTCACACTGTGTAACCTTGATATAGTCTTCTACCTTGACACTGTGTAACCTTGATATAGTCTCTTCTACCCTGACTGTGTAACCTTGATATAGTCTTCTACCTTGACACTATGTAACCTTGATATAGTCTCTTCTACCTTGACACTGTGTAACCTTGATATAGTCTTCTACCTTGACACTGTAACCTTGATATAGTCTTCTACCTTGACACTGTGTAACCTTGATATAGTTTCTTCTACCTTGACACTGTGTAACCTTGATATAGTCTTCTACCTTGACAATGTAACCTTGATATAGTCTTCTATCTTGACACTGTGTAACCTTGATATAGTCTCTTCTACCTTGACACTGTGTAACCTTGATATAGTCTTCTACCTTGACACTGTGTAACCTTGATATAGTCTCTTCTACCTTGACACTGTGTAACCTTGATTGTCTTTACGACACTGTGTAACCTTTATCTTCACCTTGACACTGTGTAACCTTGATATAGTCTTCTACATTGACACTGTGTAACCTTGATATAGTCTTCTACCTTGACACTGTGTAACCTTGATATAGTCTTCTACCTTGACACTGTACAGTGTAACCTTCATATAGTTTCTTCTACCTTGACACTGTACAGTGTAACCTTGATATAGTCTGTTGTCCCCACCACAATATAATTCGGATAAGTCACTCGCTATCTTTACTACGCATAACCCTGATAGTCACTCTTTATTTCCACACTGTATAACCCGAATTTAATTAACGGAATTTTTCTCCCACACATCGACTGACTTGTATAAAGTTACCGTCTCTACACTGTAACCGGGAAACAGTCACTCCTTTATCTCCACACTGTGTAACCCGGATAGTCTGGCCTGGAGCCTAACAGCAACCTGAAGTGTAGAGACAAAAAGTATTAGTGATCAATACTGATCAATATTGATGGTGGTCAATATTGATGATATTATTAAGTATAAAAGAAATAATAGCAATTCTAATAACATTAATAACATCCACAAACACGATCACAACCACAACCACGATCACAGCCACAACCACGATCATAGCCACAACCACGATCACAACCACGATCACAGCCACAACCACGATCACAGCCACAACCACGATCACACCACAACCACGATCACAGCCACAACCACGATCATAGCCACAACCACGATCACATCCACAACCACGATCACAACCACAACCACGATCAAAGCCACAACCACGATCACAACCACAACCACGATCACAACCACAACCACGATCACAGCCACAACCACGATCATAGCCACAACCACGATCACATCCACAACCACGATCACAACCACAACCACGATCATAGCCACAACCACGATCACAACCACAACCACGATCACAGCCACAACCACGATCACAACCACAACCACGATCACAACCACAACCACGATCACAGCCACAACCACGATCACAACCACAACCACAATCACAGCCACAACCACGATCACAACCACAACCACGATCACATCCACAACCACGATCACAACCACAACCATGATCATAGCCACAACCACGATCACAACCTCAACCACGATCACAACCACAACCACGATCACAGCCACAACCACGATCACAACCACATCCACGATCACAACCACAACCACGATCACAACCGCAACCACGATCACAACCACAACCACGATCACAGCCACAACCACGATCACAACCACAACCACGATCACAACCACAACCACGATCACAGCCACAACCACGATCACAACCACATCCACGATCACAACCACAACCACGATCACAACCACAACCACGATCACAACCACAACAACGATCACAGCCACAACCACGATCACAACCACAACCACGATCACAACCACAACCACGATCACAACCACAACCACGATCACAACCACAACCACGATCACAACCACAACTATAACTACAGCTGCAGAAATTACAACTACAGCGACTGCAAACATAAGAACTACAAGCAAGCTAAGAGTACCTATAACAACACAAGCTAAGAGTACCTATAACAACACAAGCTAAGAGTACCTATAACAACACAAGCTAAGAGTACCTATAACAACACAAGCTAAGAGTACCTATAACAACACAAGCTAAGAGTACATATAATACCACAAGCCACACAAGATAAGAGTCTATAATAAGAGCCGCCCTGAGGACGTGTAACTCTCAGATGACTGAGGATTATAAGTCAATTGGGTGAGAATTAGTCAGTCTTGTTTCAGTCCAGTGAGTTTCTCCTTTGGTATGCAAATCAGGTTCTATATTATTCATATTACTGTCTTATAAGAACTGGGAGAGAGGGAGGGAGGGAGATTAAGGAGTGAGAGGGATATCAGGGAGAGTGGGAAAGATGGAAGACAAGTGGAAGAAGAGATGAGAGAGAGAGAGAGAGAGAGAGAGAGAGAGAGAGAATAACACATCTCCAGAACGGCTGAGAGTGAATAGAAGCAATTTCCCTCGCTCTCCTTTTTTCTCGTAATTAACTCTTCCGTATACACTCCTCTCAGACCGTTCTGATGGACACGACTGTCTGCTTGGCAGTTTGCTTCTGATGGGCAGAGGTTCGATATTCTGACTGGAGGATTGGTTCTGACAGAGGTCCGTTACCCTTGCCTCTGATGGCCTCGCTCTCGCAATCACATCTCCGTTACTATCTTACGAGCTTGATCAAAGACTACAACACTCTGTGAACTAAACACATCTGTGTCACAGCTCTGAAGCTCTCAACGCTGTTTCTCCAGCTCTCCTCTGTGTCACAGCTCTGAAGCTCTCAACGCTGTTTCTCCAGCTCTCCTCTGTGTCACAGCTCTGAAGCTCTCAACGCTGTTTCTCCAGCTCTCCTCTGTGTCACAGCTCTGAAGCTCTCAACGCTGTTTCTCAGCTCTCCTCTGTGTCACAGCTCTGAAGCTCTCAACGCTGTTTCTCCAGCTCTCTCTGTGTCACAGCTCTGAAGCTCTCAACGCTGTTTCTCCAGCTCTCTCTGTGTCACAGCTCTGAAGCTCTCAACGCTGTTTCTCCAACTCTCCTCTGTGTCACACAGCTCTGAAGCTCTCAACGCTGTTTCTCCAACTCTCCTCTGTGTCACAGCTCTGAAGTTCTCAACGCTGTTTCTCCAGCTCTCCTCTGTGTCACAGCTCTGAAGCTCTCAACGCTGTTTCTCCAGCTCTCCTCTGTGTCACAGCTCTGAAGCTCTCAACGCTGTTTCTCCAACTCTCCTCTGTGTCACAGCTCTGAAGCTCTCAACGCTGTTTCTCCAGCTCTCCTCTGTGTCACAGCTCTGAAGCTCTCAACGCTGTTTCTCCAGCCTCCTCTGTGTCACAGCTCTGAAGCTCTCAACGCTGTTTCTCCAGCTCTCCTCTGTGTCATCTAGCTCAGAAGCTCTCTAACGCTGTTCTCCCAACTCTCCTCTGTGTACAGCCTGAAGTTCTCAACGCTGTTTCTCCAGCTCTCCTCTGTGTCACAGCTCTGAAGTTCTCAACGCTGTTTCTCCAACTCTCTGTGTCACAGCTCTGCAGCCCCATCAACACTCAAGCTTGCCACTCAAGCCTTTCGTTTTCGCCAGAATTCTTGCTTATTTTGCTGGAAGATTGGATCACACAGACTTCCAGAGCTCATGCCTGAACTGGAAGGCGGTAGATTCTTCCAATTCAATAACGATCTTCTGTGTTCAGGGATGATAGGATTATCTTGTCTGTGTTTTAGGGATGATAGGATTATGTTGTCTGTGTTTTAGGGATGATAGGATTATGTTGTCTGTGTTCAGGGATTGAAGGATTATCTTGTCTGTGTTTTAGGGATGATAGGATTATGTTGTCTGTGTTCAGGGATTGAAGGATTATGTTGTCTATGTTCAGGGATTGAAGGATTATGTTGTCTGTGTTCAGGGATTGAAGAATTATGTTGTCTATGTTCAGGGATTGAAGGATTATCTTTTCTGTGTTTTAGGGATGACAGGATTATCTTGTCTGTCTTCAGGGACTATAAGACTGTTGTGTTTATAGAGGAGACGATGTTTCTGTGTCGAAACGTAGCCGATTATTGAATATTTTATCAGGTTTGACTAGCTTGCCTGTAAGAAAACAGTAGTTTGATTTTTGCTTGCTTCTAACCCAAGACACAGTGGTTTGATTTGTTTGTTTCTAAGTAGTGACACCAGAAGCTACTTTGTAAATGATCCAAGTCGGGGCGAAACGTCGTGTTAAGTTTCTGTCCTATGTGCGGGTTATTTGTGTATTGTTCCAGTCACGATATTGTTTCTTCAAAAACATGGTATACTTGTCTGATGATGGCGATGGTGGTAGCAGTGGTGGTGGTAGTGGTGGTGGTAGTAGTGGTACTAGCAGTGGTGGTGGTAGTGGTGGTGGTAGCAGTGGTGGAAGCGGTGGTGGTGGTAGTAGTGGTGGTAGCAGTGGTGGTAGCAGTGGTGGTGGTAGTGGTGGTGGTGGTAGTGGTGGTGGTAGTGGTGGTGGTAGTGGTGGTGGTAGCAGTGGTAGTGGTGGTGGTGGTGGTAGTAGTGGTACTAGCAGTGGTGGTGGTGGTAGTGGTGGTGGTGGTAGTGGTGCTAGTAGTGGTAGTGGTAGCAGTTGTGGTAGCAGTGGTGGTGGTAGTAGTGGTGGTAGCAGTGGTGGTGGTAGTAGTGGTGGTGGTAGTGGTGGTGGTAGTGGTGGTACTAGCAGTGGTGGTAGTGGTGGTGGTGGTAGTGGTGCTAGTAGTGGTAGTGGTAGCAGTGGTGGTAACAGTGGTGGTGGTAGTAGTGGTGGTAGTAATGGTGGTAGTAATAGTGGCAGTAGTGGTGGTGTTAGTAGTGGTGGTAGCAGTGGTGGTTTTAGTGGTGGTGGTAGTGGTGGTGGTAGCAGTGGTAGTGGTTACAACTAACAATATAACAACAAGACTGTCACACATCACTGTCCAAACATAAAAATCTTACCAGCCCCCAAAGGATTCTTGAGTTAGTTATCTCTTCTTCAGAGTTTCACTTGAGCTGAGTAACGCCAATCATAGGAAGCCCAGAGCCCCTTATTGTTAGCCAATCTTATTACTTGCCCATCACAATCACAGTTTGTCTTTTAATATATATATATATATATATATATATATATATATATATATATATATATATATATATATATATATATATATATATATATATATATATATTGCAGTGAAGAGTTTTTATGAGGATAGTGAGGCTCAGGTTAGAGTGTGTAGGAGGAAGGGGACTATTTCCCAGTAAAAGTGGGCCTTAGACAAGGATGTGTGATGTCACCGTGGTTGTTCAATATATTTATAGATGGGGTTGTAAGAGAAGTGAATGCGAGGGTCTTGGCAAGAGGTGTTGGGCTAAAGATAAAGAAGCAAATACAAAGTGGGAGTTGTCACAGTTGCTTTTGCTGATGACACTGTGCTTTGGGAGATTCTGAAGAGAAGCTGCAGAGGTTGGTGGATGAATTTGGTAGGGTGTGTAAAAGAAGAAAATTGAAAGTGAATATAGGAAGAGTAAGGTGATGAGGATAACAAAAGAATAGGTGACGAAAGATTGGATATCAGATTGGAGGGAGAGAGTATGGAGGAGGTGTATTCAGATATTTGGGAGTGGACTTGTCGGCGGATGGGTCTATGAAGGATGAGGTGAATCATAGAATTGATGAGGGAAAAGGGTGAGTGGAGCACTCGAGTCTCTGGAGACAAAGAACCTTGTCCATGGAAGTAAAGGGGAATGTATGAGAGTATAGTTATACCAACGCTCTTATATGGGTGTGAAGCATGGGTGATGAATGTTGCAACGAGGAGAAGGCTGGAGGCAGTGGAGATGTCATGTCTGAGGTCAATGTGTGGTGTGAATATAATGCAGAGAATTCGGAGTTTGGAAATTAGGAGGAGGTGCGGGATTACCAAAACGATTGTCAGAGAGCTGAGGAGGGGTTGTTGAGGTGGTTTGGACATGTAGAGAGAATGGAACGAGACAGAGTGACTTCGAGAGTGTATAAATCTGTAGTGGAGGAAGGCGGGGTAGGGGTCGGCCTAGGAAAGGTTGGAGGGAGGGTAAAGGAAGTTTTGTGTGCGAGGGCTTGGACTTCCAGCAAGCATGTGTGAGCGTATTTGATAGGAGTGAATGGAGGCATATGGTTTTAATATGACGTGCTGTTGGAGTGTGAGCAAAGTAACATTTATGAAGGGATTCAGGAAACCGGCAGGCCGGACTTGAGTTCTGGAGATGGGAAGTACAGTGCCGGCACTCTGAAGGAGGTGTTAATGTTGCAGTTTTATAACTGTAGTGTAAAGCACCCTTCTGGCAAGACAGTGATGGAGTGAATGATGAAAGTTTTTCTTTTTCGGGCCACCCTGCCTTGGTGGGAATCGGCCGATGTGTTAAAAAAAAAAAAATAATTGTGTATGTCTATAAAATTCACCACCCTCGCCACTACCTTAGTTTTACCATTGCTAGTACCACCACTACTACCACCATCGCTAGTACCACTACTACTACCACCATCGCTAGTACCACTACTACCACCATCGCTAGTACCACTACTACTACCATCATCGCTAGCACCACTACTACTACTACCATCATCGCTAGCACCACTACTACTACTACCACCATCTCTAGTACCACTACTACTACCACCATCGCTAGCACCACTACTACTACTACTACTACCACCACCACCATCAATAGTAACTCAACCATGGCAGCAGAATTTGCATAATGAACTCTATAATATTAATGAAAGAGACGAATCATAAACACGCGAGTTACCACCACTGCCTCGCTTACTGCCTCGCGCCGCGAGTCACTACCTCACACCCTGAGAATCACTGCTGCCTCGCGCCGTGTAAGTCACTGCCTCGCGCCGTAAGAGTTGCTACCAAACACTCAGAGAGTTACCGCTGCCTCGCGCCGCGAGTTACTACTACCTCACGCCGTGACATAACCGTAATTCACGACAACCAACCCATTGTTTACTTTCACGCAGAATCTACCAACTTTAAGTCGTGACGCATCGAATGTTACGTCATGACGCATACAACAGAGTTCTATACACGTCTAAATTGTCTAATAATTTTGAAGAATGACGAAACATATTATAACAAATATTTTAAGATTAAATTAAAAACAGATGTTTTCTCACTGATTCAAATTATGAGAGGATCTGTCTAGCTCTCTGCTTCTGATCTCTCATTATCTCCTCCAACAAGCGCATATCCCATGCTCTCCCTCTCCTCCTTTGTGTTTTAATCTCTCATATTTTCTCTTCTCTCATATACATTATATGTCTTATAGCAGGTAATGGTCCCTGGTAGCATGGCCCCCGCGGCCCGGTCTCAGACCAGGTCACTTGAAAGAGAAACGAAATATTACAGAAATACGAACTACTGAGAAACAGGTCCCGTTCTGTTTAAGGACCCCAATGGAAATAAGTCACTTTGTCTGACTTTTTTGGGTTATCCTGGGTGGTTCTCTACACATATGCTGCTATGTATGATAATGTATGTAACTGTATTTATGTATACCTGAATAAACTTACTTACACTTGGGAGTAAAGATAAGTAAAAGTTTGTAAGATTTACTTGTAACCAGTGTTCGTGGGAGAGAAGAAAAAAGATTAGCAATCCTGCCAGAGTGTAAAACATCTAACAGGCTTCAGTATCACACGCATGTGACAGGATGACCTAGTGCACTACTACCATGACTTTAAAACCAAGCAGGGAGTTATCATTGGTTTCTTCCTCCGAGCACTCCAAATTTGCTGTAATGAATATCTTTGATAAGAACAAGCATACATCGAGGAGGTATTCACGAACATAAAGCTGTCGGTATGTATTACCAATGTTTATACTGAACTTGAAGTTATCAACACACACTACCCACTTCTGCACACAGTAAGTCTCCCCATACACAGCATAGCCAAAGATACCAACAGTGGTAGACGACAGGGCCTTCCTACTGGGCATAGTGCCATCATCATCACTCAGATTCTCAGACAAGACAACATTGCTTACTACTAACAATATCAAAGAGAGCACCAGAAGCCCTTGACCCAGTGCTACATGCACAACAGCAGCAGCTAACAATAACAAAGAGAGGACCAGAAGTCCTTGACCCAGTGTTACGTGCACAATAGCAGCAGCTAACAATAACAAAGAGAGGACCAGAAGCCCATGACCCAGTGCTACGCCCACTACAACAGCAGCTAACATTATCAACGAGAGCACCAGAAGACCTAGACCCAGTGCTACGCCCACTACAACAGCAGCTAACATTATCAACGAGAGCACCAGAAGCCCATGACCCAGTGCTACGCCCACTACAACAGCAGCTAACATTATCAACGAGAGCACCAGAAGACCTAGACCCAGTGCTACGTGCACAGCAGCTAACATTATCAAAGCACCAGAAGCCCTAGACCCAGTGCTACGTGCACAGCAGCTAACATTATCAAAGCACCAGAAGCCCTAGACCCAGTGCTACGTGCACAGCAGCAGTAACATGCAGAATACTGTGCGGTGCATCTAATAAATTCTATGTTTTGGGAGAGAGGCAGAGAAGTTCAGACACGCCTTCAGGAACATAAATATGCTTGATGAATAATACATGTGCAATACTTGGGTATCTTTATTGCCGAAACGTTTCGTCTACACAACAGGCATCTTTAGTCGAATACTGAAGACTGGAGAGAGTGGAAGTCGTAGTATTAACGTGAGCGCTCCAGCACTGGTAGGAGGTAGTCAGTTGTCCAGCAGAAGAGTTCAGCTCCATGGTCTGGAACGACACCGTTCCAGATCATAGAGCCGAACTCTTCTCCAGGCTGAGGGACTGACCACCTCATATACTTTTTCTCCAAGATTGATGGACTGATTACATCATCTTTATTTCACTACACCTGCTGCCTCTATGTCTGACTGAAGAAGTCTACTGTGTAGGTGAAACCTTTCAACAATAATGACACCCAACTGTTGCACATGTGCCTTAATCTTCAACTTGTTAGTATTTAATACCATTCTCAACATATGTAGCTAGTTGTGCTGTGACCCCCAGGTGCTGTGACCCCCAGGTGCTGTGACCCCTATGGGCTTAGCTCTTTCCCGTGATGGATAAGACACACATGTGACTATTTCGTCTCTTAATTAACCTGACGTTTCGTCTACTTAGCAGGCTTCTTCAGTCGAAACACAGAGGAAACAGAAGTAAGTTTACTGAGGTACACAGTTACAGTGATTATCATATAGTGGAGATGTTGATACGAGGAGGTGAGGGAAGCTGCCACAATTACTATACTGGGATGGGAGTGGCTAAATTTTATTCTGATGCAACGTTAATATTTTGTTTTTTTGGGGGGCTGAGGGAAGTTTTGTGGGGACTGACCCCCCCCATCCTCTCTGGCGCCGTTCCAGGAGGTGATCAGTCCCTCAGCCTGGAGACTAAGGGACTGATCATTTCATATCTACATCTCCATTATTTTTGTTTTCTCTTCTGTATTTCGACTGAAGAATTCTACTGAGAAGGCGATAAGTTTGGCCAGTAAAGATATTCAACTACTGCACATGTCTCTCTCATCCTGGGTGACTAACCCTCCGAGGTTAAAGTGCCAGTCCTCCCTGCCGCTTCCTCTCCCCACACATCATTCAAAAGTAAGTTTATTTAGGCTCAGGTACACATAAGTACAATTATCATACATAGTGTAAATTATCCAGGATAACCCAAAACAGTGAGATGAAGTGACTTATTACCCGGTACAGGTGGAAACACTAGGACGTGTTTCCTTAAGACACATGTTGTCCACGTTCACCTAGCAGTAATAATGGGGTACCTAGGTGTTAGTGGACTGGTGTGGGTCGCATCCTGGGACAAAATTGACCTAACTTGCCCGAAATGCTCTGCATAACAAGCGGCTTTCTATATAGTAGTATGTCAGCTTGGCCTGTATACCTTGTACTTGTAGAAATAAAGATATTATATTATTACTGGGGTCCTTGTAATGACAGTTTTCGCCTGACATAAACCTTGAATACTCTGTCAGTTTGTGTATCCTTAAAGTTTAATAACGTGGCCATATTCGTCTTATGTTTATCGTGATTTAAAATGCTTGTCTGGCCTGGTCTCCAGAATATCATTTGTGTTGTCAACACAGCTGGGAGGGACACCAGCCTCCATTTTCTGCTTGTGCTCCCACAAATGGAAAATGGATGTAAGGTAGACTTGCACATTACGCCCGACTGACTTGTGTAATCGTGGAGCATTGTGTCAGGGCCAGGGGCGGTCCCAACCCCCAGCCTTCATACCCCTGTGAGGGGCCAGAGGCGGTCCTAGACCCACAGCTTTCATACCCCCTGTGAGGAGCCAGAGGCGGTCCCAAACCCCCAGCCTTCATATCCCTGTGAGGGCCAGGGGCGGTCCCAGACCCACAGTTCCATAATTCCCTTCCTCAAGGACCCAGATGGAAATCAAGGACCCCAATGGAAATAAGTCACTTTGATTTTTAGGGTTATCCTAGATAATTAACACATAAGAACAATTATCATACATAGTTAACGTATGTGTACATCTACCTAAATAAACTTACCCTCTTTTACTTCTCCCCACCCTTTTCCCTCATTTATTTGGTCTCCTCTCCTCCCGTCTTCTATCTTTTATCATATCTCTGATTCTATTCAACCTGCACTTACATCTTCTCTCTCACTCCCTCCTTGCTGGCCCTTCTCCCTTTCTCTTTTGTCTTTGATATCTCTTCTGCTTATCTCTCAGTTTTTGTGCTCCCTCCCTTCTCTCACCCTTATCTCTCTCTCTCTCTCCCTTGCCCCTCTCTTGCGTTAGCCGCCCCTTTTATCTCTCCCTTTTAAACCTGCCTTTCCTTCTCTTTTATCTTCTCTCTATATTTTCTCCAGAACCTCAATATCGTGTCTGACTCTATCTGTCTGCTGTCTGTCTGTATCTGCCTGCCTGTCTGTATGTATGTGCCAGCCTGTCTGTCTGTCTGCCGGCCTGTCTGTTGGTCTGACTGCCTGCCTGCCTACCTGTCTGTCAGACTGCCTGCCTGACTGCCTGTCAGACTCTCTGCCTGCCTGTCTGACTCTCTGCCTGCCTGTCTGACTATCTGCCTGTCTGATTGCCTGCCTACCGGCCTGTCTGTCTGCCTGCCCTGCCTGCTTGTCTGCCTGCCTGTCTGACTGCCTGCCTGCCTGCCTGTCTGTCTGTCTGTGATTGCCTGTCTGTCTGTCTGACAGGCTGTCTGACTGTCTGCTGCCTGCGCTGTCTGCCTGCCTTCCATCCCCACATATCCTTACTGCTTCATATTCACGCCTTTATTCCTGTTCTCTCTCCCTCAGTCTCGTTCTTCTTCTCTCCCCTCCGAAAAATAAGGAGATTTTTCCACTTATTTTTTCCTCTTCTCCCCTATTTTTCTCTCTCTCTTCGTGTTTACCCTAAACACCTTTACATTTATTTCTCTTCTTCTCTTTCACACAGTTTCTCTTTCTTTCCTTCTCCATTTCTTGCTCCTTCGCGTTTTCCTCTTCATCGTTGCTCTTCTTCCATCTCATTATTCCTTTCAATATCCTTTCTTTTTCTCTCCCATCTTATCCACACCTCTCTCCCCATTCCACCTACCCTCCCTCCCATTCCAGTTCCTGCCTTGCAGTTCTTCCCTCCCTCTCTCTCCCTCCCTCCCTCTCTCCCTCCTTCTCTCCCTGGGCTGCAGCATTGTTTCTGAGCCTAAAAATATCACCCAGGTAAAACAAAAATAGTTGAGGGTCACGCGACAAAATAGTTTATAGTTAAGGAACATGAATTATGAAAGAGAGGAGGTGGACATGCTCTCTTTGTAAGAGAGGAGGTGGACATGCTCTCTTTGTAAGAGAGGAGGTGGACATGCTCTCTTTGTAAGAGAGGAGGTGGACATGCTCTCTTTGTAAGAGAGGAGGTGGACATACTCTCTTTGTAAGAGAAGAGGTGGACATACTCTCTTTGTAAGAGAGGAGGTGGACATGCTCTCTTTGTAAGAGAGGAGGTGGACATGCTCTCTTTGTAGAGAGGAGGTGGACATGCTCTCTTTGTAAGAGAGGAGGTGGACATGCTCTCTTTGTAAGAGAGGAGGTGGACATACTCTCTTTGTAAGAGAGGAGGTGGACATACGCTCTTTGTAAGAGAAGAGGTGGACATGCTCTCTTTGTAAGAGAGGAGGTGGACATGCTCTCTTTGTAAGAGAGGAGGTGGACATACTCTCTTTGTAAGAGAAGAGGTGGACATGCTCTCTTTGTAAGAGAGGAGGTGGACATGCTCTCTTTGTAAGAGAGGAGGTGGACATGCTCTCTTTGTAAGAGAGGAGGTGGACATGCTCTCTTTGTAAGAGAGGAGGTGGACATACTCTCTTTGTAAGAGAGGAGGTGGACATACGCTCTTTGTAAGAGAAGGGGTGGACATGCTCTCTTTGTAAGAGAGGAGGTGGACATGCTCTCTTTGTAAGAGAGGAGGTGGACATGCTCTCTTTGTAAGAGAGGAGGTGGACATGCTCTCTTTGTAAGAGAGGAGGTGGACATACTCTCTTTGTAAGAGAGGAGGTGGACATATGCTCTTTGTAAGAGAAGAGGTGGATATGCTCTCTTTGTAAGAGAGGAGGTGGATATGCTCTCTTTGTAAGAGAGGAGGTGGACATGCTCTCTTTGTAAGAGAGGAGGTGGACATGCTCTCTTTGTAAGAGAGGAGGTGGACATGCTCTCTTTGTAAGAGAGGAGGTGGACATACGCTCTTTGTAAGAGAAGAGGTGGACATACTCTCTTTGTAAGAGAGGAGGTGGACATACGCTCTTTGTAAGAGAAGAGGTGGACATGCTCTCTTTGTAAGAGAGGAGGTGGACATGCTCTCTTTGTAAGAGAGGAGGTGGACATGCTCTCTTTGTAAGAGAGGAGGTGGACATGCTCTCTTTGTAAGAGAGGAGGTGGACATGCTCTCTTTGTAAGAGAGGAGGTGGACATGCTCTCTTTGTGAGAGGAGGTGGACATACGCTCCTTGTAAGAGAGGAGGTGGACATGCTCTCTTTGTAAGAGAGGAGGTGGACATGCTCTCTTTGTAAGAGAGGAGGTGGACATGCTCTCTTTGTAAGAGAGGAGGTGGACATGCTCTCTTTGTAAGAGAGGAGGTGGACATGCTCTCTTTGTAGGAGAGGTGGTGGACATGCTCTCTTTGTAAGAGAGGTGGTGGACATACGCTCTTTGTAAGAGAAGAGGTGGACATGCTCTCTTTGTAAGAGAGGTGGTGGACATGCTCTCTTTGTAAGAGAGGTGGTGGACATACGCTCTTTGTAAGAGAGGAGGTGGACATGCTCTCTTTGTAAGAGAAGAGGTGGACATGCTCTCTTTGTAAGAGAGGTGGTGGACATGCTCTCTTTGTAAGAGAGGAGGTGGACATGCTCTCTTTGTAAGAGAGGAGGTGGACATGCTCTCTTTGTAAGAGAGGTGGTGGACATACGCTCTTTGCAAGAGGAAAGAGAAGAAGAGCAAAGAGAGAGGAAGGTGAAGTAAAGAATGGAAATATTACATGATAACTCGTACAGTTCTATGAGACATTGATACAACTGATAATGGAAATCTTTGGGACTGATTAGCTGAGAGAACAAATGCACTCAGTATTCTGCTGAGCACAACAAAGTGTAAGTGAGATGGAGGAAAACTTTCTTAATAAAGTTAGTTGCAAGTGTTGTTTGAAGTGACCTCCTAGTGTTATGTAAGCTAGCGCACACAGCTCACACATTGAGGTCCGGGGGTTCGATTCCCGGTACGGATGTAAACATTAGGACGTGTTTCCTTAAGACATCTGCTGTCCCTGTTCACCTCTCAGTAAAATAGGTACCTGGAAGTTAGTCGACTGGTGTGGGTGGCATCCTGGGGGTCAAAATTGACCTGATTTGCGGGAAATGCTCTGAATAACAAGCGGCTTTCTATATACTGGAGTTTACCTGGAGAGAATTCCAGGGGTCAACGCCCCCGCAGCCCGGTCTGTGACCAGGCCTCATGTTGGACCAGGGCCTGATCAACCAGGCTGATACTGCTGGCCGCACGCAGTCCAACGTACGAGCCACAGCCTGGCTGGTCAGGTACCGACTTGAGGTGCCTGTCCAGTGCCTGCTTGAAGACAGCCAGGGGTTTGTTGGTAATCCCCCTTATGTATGCTGGGAGGCAGTTGAACAATCTTGGGCCCCTGACATTTATTGTGTTGTCCCTCAACGTGCTAGTGGCACCCCTGCTCTTCATTGGGGGGATGTTACATCGCCTGCCGAGTCTTTTGCTTTCGTAGGGAGTGATTTTTGTGTGCAAGTTTGGTACTAATCCATCTAGGATTTTCCAAGTGTATATAATAATGTATCTCTCCCGCCTGCGTTCTAGAGAGTACAGGTTTAGAAACTTCAAGCGTTCCCAGTAATTGAGATGGTTTATTGCAGTTATGCGTGCCGTGAAGGTTCTCTGCACATTTTCAAGGTCAGCAATTTCACCAGCCTTGAAAGGTGCAGTTAGTGTGCAGCAATATTCCAGCCTAGATAGAACAAGCGATTTATAAAGTGTCAACATGGGCTTTGCATCCCTCATTTTGAAGGTTCTCATTATACATCCTGTCATTTTTCTAGCAGATGCGATTGCTACGGTGTTATGGTCCTTGAATGTGAGATCCTCTGACATGATCACTCCCAGGTCTTTGACATTAGTTTTTCGCTCTATTGTGTGGTTGGAATTAGTTTTGTACTCCGGTGAGATTTTAATTTCCTCACGTTTTCCGTATCTGAGTAATTGAAATTTCTCATCATTGAACTTCATATTGTTTTCTGCAGCCCATTTAAAGATTTGGTTTATGTCTGCTTGGAGTCTTGCAGTGTCTTCAACGGTGGACACTGTCATACAGATTCGGGTGTCATCTGCAAAGGAAGACACGGCACTGTGGCTTATATCCCTGTCTATGTCCGATATAAGGATGAGGAACAGGATGGGAGCGAGTACTGTGCCTTGTGGAACAGAGCTTTTCACCGTAGCCCCCTCAGACTTTACTCTGTCGACTACTACTCTTTGTGTTCTATTTGTTAGGAAATTATAGATCCATCTACCAACTTTTCCAGTTATTCCTTTATCACGCATTTTGTGTGCTATTACACCATGGTCACACTTGTCAAAGGCTTTTGCAAAGTCTGTATATATAACATCTGCATTCTGTTTGTCTTCTAGAGCATCTAGAACCTGGTCGTAGTGGTCCAGTAGTTGGGACAGACAGGAGCGACCTGCTCTAAACCCGTGCTGCCCTGGGTTGTGTAATTGATGGGTATCTAGATGAGTGGCGATCTTGCTTCTTAGAACCCTTTCAAAGATTTTTATGATATGGGACGTTAGCGCTATTGGTCTGTAGTTCTTTGCTATTGCTTTACTGCCCCCTTTGTGGAGTGGGGCTATGTCTGTTGTTTTTAGTAACTGCGGGACGACCCCAGTGTCCATGCTCCCTCTCCATAGGTTGTTAAAAGCAGTTCTTGATGAACACGGAGTTCCATGAGTCTGGGCCTGGAGCGGAGTGCATGGGCATGTCATTTATTGCCTTTTGGAAGTCATTTGGCGTCGTGGTGATGTCAGATAGGCATGCGTCAGTCAAGTTCTGTGGCACTCTCATAAAAAATTCATTTAGGTCTTCGATTTTCAGTCTGGTTAGCGGCTCGCTAAAAACTGAGTCATACTGGGACTTAAGTAACTCACTCATTTCCTTGCTGTCATCTGTGTAGGACCCATCCCGTTTAAGTAGGGGCCCAATACTGATTGGTGTTCTCGACTTTGACTTTGCATAAGAAAAGAAATACTTTGGGTTTCTTTCAATTTCGTTTATGGCTTTTAGTTCTTCCCGCGTTTCTTGATTCCTGTAAGATTCCTTTAGTTTTAATTCGATGTTTGCTATTTCTCTGACTAGTGTCTCCCTTCGTATTTCAGATATATTGGCCTCTTGTAACCGCTCCGTTATTCTTTGCCTTCGCCTGTATAGGGAGCGCCTCTCTCTTTCTAGTTTGCATCTTTTCCTCCTTTTTCTTAAGGAAATTAAGAACATAAGAACATAAGAAAGGAGGAACACTGCAGCAGGCCTGTTGGCCCATTCTAGGCAGGTCCTTCACATTCCATCCCACTAACAGAATATTTGTTCAACCTAATTTTCAATGCAATTTGCCTTGAGCAAACCTCAAGTGCCACAGAGTTAATTTGTTCTAGACATAGGTTAGGATCCGTGATGCTTAGGCAATCTTCCCATTGTATATCATTTAGGACTTGGTTTACTTGGTCCCATCTTATGTTTTTGTTATTGAAGTTGAATTTGGAGAAGGCTCCCTCGCGGCTGATCACATTTTGTTGATCTGGGGCTCCCCGCATGCATGTCTGGACCTCTATTATGTTGTGATCTGAGTATATTGTTTTTGATATGATGACATTTCGTATCAGATCATCATTGTTGGTGAAGATGAGGTCCAGCGTATTATCTAATCTTGTAGGGTCTACTATTTGCTGGTTTAAAGTGAATTTGGTGCAGAGATTTAAAAGTTAATGTGTGTGCGAGTTTTCATCTGAGCTGCCTCCTGGTGTTATCTCTGCTACCACATTGTTTGCAATGCTCCTCCATTTTAGGTGCCTTAGGTTGAAATCCCCCAGTAGCAAGATGTTGGGGGCAGGAGCTGGAAGATTTTCCAGACAGTGGTCAATTTTCAGAAGCTGTTCCTGGAATTGTTGGGACGTTGCATCCGGAGGCTTGTAGACAACCACGATGACCAGGTTTTGATTCTCGATCTTTATTGCTAATACTTCAACTACATCATTTGAGGCATTTAGTAGTTCTGAACATATAAGTGACTGTGATATACAGGCCAACCCCCCCCCTTTTTGTCTGTTCACTCTGTCACATCTGTATAGGTTTTAGCCAGGGATCCATATTTCATTGTCCAAGTGATTCCTTATGTGGGTCTCTGTGAAAGCCGCAAACATAGCATTTGACTCTGTAAGGAGTCCACGAATGTAAGGTATTTTGTTGTTTGTTGCTGGCTTTAGACCCTGAATATTTGCAAAGATGAATGTTGTTGGATTGGTGTCATTGATGTCAGCTAGGCCTGTATAAGTTGTATCATGTACTTGTAGAAATAAAGATTATTATTAAAGACTAGTAACCACAAAAAGGTACTTTAAGTAATTCCAAACAAACACACACACACACACACACATGTAATCAGCTTCGGCGAGAATATACTGGTCTGCATGTCATGCAGTGGTGTGTGTGGATCATAACCATACAGAATAAATACAGACACACGCGAGGCCAGGAGCTACACCACGACCCCAGCAAACACTAAGCACACACACAACATTCCTTCAGTCATGGCCATTAACTCAAGGAATTTATTTATTTAACTTCGAAACAGAATGATTTATTAACATTATAACATTTCTGGTCTCATATTAACCTGCCTATCATGTATCAACATTATATGTATACAGGAATAATATACATATAACAACATATGAATAACTCATATGTTCATCCTGTTTAATGAACATTCGATGTATGGTTCAGTGTATGTGGTTCACTGCGTGGTTCACTGTGTATGGTTCACTGTATGTGGTTCACTGTATATGGTTCACTGGGGTTCATTGTGTGTAGTTAACTGTGTGGTTCACTGTGTGTGGTTCAGTGTATGTGGTTCACTGCGTGGTTCACTGTGTATGGTTCACTGTATGTGGTTCACTCAGTGTTATGTTTGGCGTCAAGTTAATTAAGGGAACACTGTACGCAGTCTCCCCCTTCCCCTTACCCCCTTTGTCCATTCCCCTTTACCCAACGACTCTGAATCTCCTCCCTAATGCTCACCCCTTCCTCCTAAGGGAGAGAATATAAGGGAAGGGGAGAGGGGAGGTACTCTCGCAGGCATCTCATGGGTAGGTGAAGTGAGAGACACTTGCTGGAGTAATCATGTTATGAATGTTACCAATCATTCTAATGAGATCCGCTCCATTCTTTAAATGAGTTTCTCTCTCTCTCTCACACACACACACACACACACACACACACACATACAAAATACTGCGGGGAATCGACAAGGTAGATAGTGACAGGATGTTCCAGAGAGGAAACACAGAAACAAGGGGACACAACTGGAAGCTGAAGACTCAGATGAGTCAGAGGGATGTCAGGAAGCAATTCTTCAGCCATAGAGTAGTTAGGAAGTGGAATAGTTTAGCGAACGATATAGTGGAGGCGGGAACCATACATAGTTTTAAGACAAGGTATGATAGAGCTCACGGAGCAGGGAGAGCAGAGACCCAGTAGCGGACAGTGCAAAGGCGGGGCCAGGAGCTGAGTCTCGACCCCTGCAACCACAATTAGGTGAGTACAATTAGGTGAGTACACACACACACACACACACACACACACTATATACTTGACGTATATACCTATAAATAGATACGTACCTGTTGAATATCATCCTAGAGGATAGGGATACGTATATACTTCAGTATATTTAGCTACAGGTACACATAAATACAGTTACAGAAATTATCATACATAGTAACATGTGTAAATCACCTAGGATAACCCCCAAAAAGTCAAAGCTACTTATTTCCATAGGCGCTTAGGTGTTAGAAACTTGTTGTGAATGATCCTAGAGGCTGGGGATATATATTACTCTAGGTAGGGCTGGACTCTGCGATAAGCTCAGGTATACCACTGCTTGTAAGTTTACCCTTAACCTCCTTCGTATTTTCTTGCTCACACTCCAACAACACATAAAATCCCTAAAGAAGAAAAAAACTGTTTTCACTTCCATAGGCCGAGCCGGATGTTCCGGATGTCTCAGTACCTCCCTTCACAGCCTCCTCGCAACCCTGACATCCCATACATCTTTTTTTTTTAATCCACCCATTATTTATCAGCTTATCCTGCCCCATTCCATTGGAATGACAAAACCTTCTTAGCAACTCAATATCTGCTTCCTCATTTACACTTATCATACCACGAGTAGTGAGTTATTTACCAGGTCAGAGTAGTGAGTTATTTACCAGGTCAGAGTAGTGAGTTATTTACCAGGTCTGAATAGTGAGTTATTTACCAGGTCAGAGTAGTGAGTTATTTACCAGGTTAGAGTAGTGAGTTATTTACCAGGTCAGAGTAGTGAGTTATTTACCAGGTCTGAGTAGTGAGTTATTTACCAGGTCAGAGTAGTGAGTTATTTACCAGGTTAGAGTAGTGAGTTATTTACCAGGTTAGAGTAGTGAGTTATTTACCAGGTCAGAGTAGTGAGTTATTTACCAGGTTAGAGTAGTGAGTTATTTACCAGGTTAGAGTAGTGAGTTATTTACCAGGTTAGAGTAGTGAGTTATTTACCAGGTTATAGTGAGTTATTTACCAGGTCAGGGTAGTGAGTTATTTACCAGGTGAAAATACTGAGTTATTTACCAGGTTAGAGTAGTGAGTTATTTACCAGGGAAAAATATTGAGATATTTACCAGGTCAAAGTAGTGAGTTATCTACCAAATCAAAGCTACCAGTTTCAAAACACCTACTTGCACCACGTAGGACAGAGTGGCAGTAATGACAGTAGTAACAGTAACAGCAGTAGTAGTAGTAGTAGTAGTAGCAATAGTAGTACTAGTAGTAGTAGTAGTTTTAGTAATAGTCTTAACATCAGCAATCCAAATAAATCTTCCATCTATAAAATTTACACTCGTTTAATAAAATATTATGGTAACTCTTTTCACGATATTTTTAATGCTATTGGTGTGGTCGGAGGGAGTGGCAGGATATAAACTTGTCTATTGTGTGTTTTATCTCTCTCTTTCTCTCTCACTCTCCGGTTCATGTGTGTTCCAATGCATCTATCCTCTTTTTTTACCTTAAAAAATTTGAGAGAGAGAGAGAGAGAGAGAGAGAGAGAGAGAGAGAGAGAGAGAGAGAGAGAGAGAGAGAGAGAGAGAGAGAGAGAGAATGGATGAATGGTGTGAGAGGAAAACATTAAAGATGACAGAGGAAACAAGGAAAGAATAGGAAGGATAAAATGAAGATATGGGGAGGATAGGAAGAAAGAAGTCATGAGAAGAATGGGGAAGGAGATTAGAGAGAGTCAGGGGAAAGAAAGGGGACAGCAGAGAACGACAGACAAAGAGACACTGACAGATGAATGACAGCATCAGCCGGGAAAAAATCAATACTCCGCTTCCTGTGACCAATTTGAAACCCCACAATGAGAGGTCCAGATGGATATGCAAATACGGCCGAGAGTTCCCGCTAATACGGCCGCCCCAATTTATTAATATGGGCATCCCAACGTATTAATACGGCCGCCCAACTTATTAATATGGCCGTTGACACTTGTAGGGACGCCACTCAATTTACTCCCGTGTCACCTGTGCTGGGACACTTGAGATGTTTGTTTTAATGGGATGTTGACGTCTTAATAAGTTTGCAATTGTCTCGTAAATGAGATCTGAATTTCTTGCGAATCAGGATCAAATTATCATGTTAACAAGGTTCAAGGTCTTTTGTAAGTGAGGTACAAATGGTCTTGGAAAGGAGTTTCATGTTGTCTTGTGAATAAGATTCAAAATGCACTCCAAATGTTGGTGTAATTGTCTTTTAAGCCGGGAGGGGGGAGAAGGGAAGGGAGGGGGAAAGGGAAAGACCCACATCCATAAATCATCAAAAATCCGAAAGTCTCCAAAAAATATGAAAAATATTTAACACTTTCAGAAAGTTGGAAGAGCTATTTTACGTGTATATCAACAAAGCGAAAAAAAATAAACCTCCTATTTTTTAGGTTCACCGTGCCATATAGGTAAAACTTGCCTAAATAGCAACGCTCTTCTTGCCGAATAAGGCAAGCGAAAATTTGCGTATGCAATATTTTCGCGTATAAACGTATAAGAGAAAATTTTAGAAAGGGCTTAATTTTAAATGAGTTCTTGCTAATCGATCAGTTTTACCTATTCGACACGACATATTATGTATGTATGAATTATCTCAAAGCACCGGCCGCCTCCCACCAAGGCATTGTGACGTAAAAAAATATTTCTTTTTTACATTAGTAATGTATACATTAGAAGGGGTTATTAGCCCCTTGCTCCCGGCATCTTACGACACGCATGACTTACGAAGGAAAGATTCTTCTCCACTTCCTCATGAAAGACTTAGCCTGCCTCTCACCAAGGTAGGGTGACTAGGCAAAGAAGAAAACACTTTCACTGTCATTCCTTCAGTCACTGTCTTGCCAGAAAGGGAGAGGATATTTAGCTTGTTCCACTAACTTTTAACACTCATATCAATATTTTAAATGAGTGTCATTTATTCTACTAAAAAGTGCTCCAATATATCAAAGAATATAATTAACTATACTCGTTCAATTTTGAAAAAAAAGTTTTTTATTGCAAGTGGATTGTTTGTGAATTTTTGCAAAGGTCCATTAACGAGGATTTAGACGGAAAATTTGCTGCTCTAAAAATAATTTGTAGGCTTGGGAGAGAAGGCCCAGGGGAAACATGATTACGACATACCAGATACTCGTAAGATTTGGCAGTGACGAAGTGTTTGAAATGCAAGTGCGCATACACACACACACACACACACACACACACACACACACACACACACAAACACTCCCAACGCTAAAAGAGTTCAAACAATAATGTTAACATATTTAACTATGAACAAGTACCACTTTACACCTGGTGAAGTATGTTACACCATGTGTAGTAGTTTACACTTGGTGTGCCAGTGTATATATGTGGAGATATACAAGTTTGTTTTAATACATGGGGCGTCCTGTACCAGTGCAGGGTCACTAAAAGAAGGAACATTCACCGTCATTTATTCAATACCTGTCTTGCCAGTGCGCAATGTCACAGTTGAAATGGCTTTTTTCTCCCACACACACCTCCCACTCATGCCTCCCCACGCACACCTCCCACACATGCCTCCCCCAAGCACACCTCCCACACATGCCTCCCCCACGCACCTCCCACACATGCCTCCCCCACGCATACCTCCCCCCCACACACCCTCCCACACACGCCTCCCACACACCTCCACTCCCACGCGTGATATCAATGTCAATATTGTAAATGCTTTAAATTCCGTAAACGTGTAAATGCTCTGAGTCTTTAATTACCTGAAATGCTGTAAATATTTTGGCTAATGAAAATTCTCGTTTAACTTAAAGTTGTTAACATAAGTTTGCCCAATACTGCGACTGCTGCAAAGTTTTACATGACTGGAATGTTGAAAATATTTTACATAATGTAACAGCTTGGAATACTTTGTATGTTATAAAATATTTCACAATGTCTAGCTGCTCTAAATGATCTAATATATATATATATATATATATATATATATATATATATATATATATATATATATATATATATATATATACATATATATATACACACACACATATAAACACTGAGGCTAGCCGGGGATCGAACCCGTGTTATTTTAGCCCGTATCATGGGAAGCAAGTCAAAATTCACGGCGCTCTTAACCTCCAAACAACACGGGTTCGATCCCCGGCTATCCGCAGTATGTTAGTGCTTAAATACCACTTGTTCTTGGTTGCATTAATATGTGCATGTGTGTGCGCATGTATTAGTGTATTCTATAAACATAGGCAGGAGAATGTCTATATTTCGACCTGAATCTGATATCATCTTCGGCAGATACGAAAAACAAGAGAGGAATTATATGTTACATTATTTAAGCAATGAGGTGAAGGTGTAGGCATTGATTACTGCATGGGAGAAACCTAGCTGGAGTCTACCAGACACCTGGGAGTGCAGTTGTTTAGCTGGGGTTGACATGCAATACAAAGTTCTATCTGAAGACTAGTCATGGGCTGGTGCTAGGCTATTAAGATCAAGAATTCTAACACTGGGTACTGGAATATGCTTTCTCATCGTCACTTTTCTACTCCCTCAAGTTTCCAATGACCATTTAAAATGCTGAAGATGGGTTTGGCCAATCGAAACTATCTCAATGATTTATTTTTGTTAAGAGTCCTTGACTTTGTAGGTGTGTGTAGCTTTCCACTCGATGTGGGTCACTGTAGTAACATGTTAAAAGATTACGTTGTGTCCTTGTCTCACTGACCTCTTGTGTTTACTTTTTGTGGCTAAATTACAACCCGTCTCCATTATGTAAACAGTGGAAATAAGTTACTTTGACTTTTTTGGGGTTAGCCTAGTTAATTGGCACATGTTGTTATATATGATATTTTGTGTAACTGTATTTACGTGTATTTGTACCTAAATAATCTTACTAATGTAATCTTCGTTTTTGGTGTGTATAATTATTAATGTAGCTGGTAAATTAATGGCGACGGCGTAAGTTTTTTTATCGGGTAATTGAAGAACAAAAGCACATCAATCCTCCTGGAAATTTGTGTGCGTACTGCCCCTTTGTAAGTTGCAAAAGTTAGCAAGTGCTGCTGACGCAGGCGCTAAGAGTTGATATTCCCCAGGCTTACAAATGGCTCATGCAACTGATTTCCAATTCCAGGTGTTGACGTGAGAATGTACAAAACGTAGAGTTAACTAACTTGGTGGAAGGAGCTCCATGTTCCCTGACCTCTGGACACAACAAACGGAGACGAACTTCCCTCCGAGTGTCCAGTTGCACTCTCCCACAGATTAACTACCTAGTTTTCCCCAAAGACGGCCGCCTATGTTGCTAGGAATTGTAGATTTCGCTACACTGAGAGGGCCTGATAGGGACGAGTATCCTATACTTTGGGAAACCGCTGAAGGTTATGTAGTTCCCCAGCCAAGTGTAATTCCTGCCGGTGTTTTGGCTGTACACTCGTCACGTCTTCACTCTGTGATGTCTGAGTAACAACTGAACTTAGCCAGTGAATTCTAACTGAATTTAGTTATAATTTTGAATCACTGGCTATTACTTATACTACTTATATTTGACCTATTTCTAACTATCCTAGGTCCTATAACGATGTTATCATGTAAGTTTATTATCTACTCTGCGTAACTACGTAAATCTTCCTAAAAAGACAAATATACAAGTGTTATATAAGTGGTTATATTAATGGCTCTTACAGATTACACTATAAAACGTTTGGTGGAATATTTTGGTAGCCCAAAATAATTTCCACAATCCTAGTGGTTCTCCACTGTTTTTTCCTCTTGGTTAACTAATAAAAAAATAATTTCCAGTTTAAAAATACAGATTTCTGCCTTCTTTTTAAGACGGGGTCCTGGAGCTGGTGCTCAACTACAACTAAGTGAATATGTGTACACACACCACAACAATGTTTCTTCTATGTTTTCATTGCCTAATGACGTTCTTCCTCTTATCCTGTCCTTCCTCTTATTCTTCTTGGCTCTACTTCCCTTCTCCTCTCACAACTGCCACTCCCCATTTTCCTGTTACCATTTTTCTTAGTTTTCCCCTTCCTGCTTGTTCACTTCCTACCTAGCCTGGCGCCACACATTTCGGCGCCAGGCTTTCCACCACCCCTGGTTGCTGACGCCACGGCTGCCACGCCCACACACACGCCCATTCTTCCACTACACGAGTACTAAGATGTTTACCTTCCAGGAGACGAAGAGAAGAGAGGCCCTCCAAGACACTGGAACCACTTTAACACTGTGTCAGCATCACTATCACAACACCAGCCAGACTTAACGAAGGACTCTGGGAGTAGCGGAGATCCTGCGGTAAGGAGGCGCCGCGGCCTCTGAAGAAGCAAAGTCAAGGAGTAAAGAGCGTGTTGGCTGTGAGAGGGAGATGATGGTAAGATACAAGGGAGCCAGAGGTCTGCTTTCCTCCCTGACCCAAGCCAGCACCACTACTGCCACTCCTGCCTCACTCTCCCTCCTCCTACTCCTCTGCCTCCCCATCCACCCTCTCCTCCTCTTCCTCCTCCTACTCCCTCTTCCTCCTCCTCTCTCCTCTTCCTCCTCCTCCTCCTACTACTACGCTTCCCCCCCTCCTCCTCCTACTACTACTATTACTCTACTATTACTCTTCCTCTTCCTCCTCCTCATCCTATTACTACTACTACTATTACTCTTCCTCTTCCTCCTCCTACTACTATTACTCTTCCTCCTCCTCCTCCTATTACTACTACTACTATTACTCTTCCTCCTCCTCCTCCTACTACTATTACTCTTCCTCTTCCTCCTCCTCATCCTATTACTACTACTACTATTACTCTTCCTCCTCCTCCTCCTACTACTATTACTCTTCCTCCTCCTCCTCCTACTATTACTACTACTATTACTCTTCCTCCTCCTCCTCCTCCTCCTCCTCTTCCTCCTCCTCCTCCTACTACTACTACTACTACTATTACTCTTCCTCCTCCTCCTCCTCCTACTACTACTACTACTATTACTCTTCCTCCTCCTCCTCCTCCTCCTCCTCCTCTTCCTCCTCCTCCTCCTACTACTACTACTACTACTATTACTCTTCCTCCTCCTCCTCCTCCTCCTCTTCCTCCTCCTCCTCCTACTACTACTACTACTACTATTACTCTTCCTCCTCCTCCTCCTACTACTACTACTATTACTCTTCCTCCTCCTCCTCTCCTCCTCCTCCTCCTCCTCCCCAAGTCCCACCACATTCCAAAAAAATACCCGAGCTCTATCGCCTTCATAAATTTCACAGTTTTGCTAAAAATGACATAAGTGCTGGCCAGGCAGGAACGTTTATCAATATAATGTTTTCTAACATTAAATTGGTCATAAACAAAACTGGAAATTTAAATGAAAAGCAAAAGAAGAAATACCACACCTCATTGTAAAAACAGAAATAAAGCCTACTCGATTTCCAATTGTTTTTAGCCAGTAGCTAATGTAGGGACACAGGGAAGACCATTGCCCTTAGGAGCAGGAGCACCCGACATTCACGACACACATTTGGAGAAATATAAATTTATTAAGAACATATGAAAGAAGGAACACTGCAGCAGGCCTACTGGCCCATGCGAGGCAGGTACAATTCTCCCACCAGGTTAAACCTAGTCAGGTCAGTCACATTCACTTAAGGGAGGAGCAGGGCATCTGACCGAGTAGCACAAACTAGTCAGGTCCAACTCACACCCACCCACACCCACTCATGTATTTATCCAACCTATTTTTAAAACTACACGTTTTAGCTAGGTCAGATACTACGTCAAATCCCAGGATCCTCTTTTGCTTGTTATTCACCGTTTTCCAGGGAATGAACGAGGTACAGACGACTGATAAATACAACAGCAATGATCTCTCTCTCTCTCTCTCTCTCTCTCTCTCTCTCTCTCTCTCTCTCTCTCTCTCTCTCTCTCTCTCTCTCTCTCTCTCTCTCTCTCTCTCTCTCACTCACACACATCAAAGGCATCAGGATCAGAAGCAATATCAGCGGAATATTAAGAGAAGGAGCAGGGGTTCAGAGAGGTATAATCCTGCCTAACTAACCTAATAGAATTATATGACGCAATGACAAAGATTAGACAGGAAAGAGAAGGCTATGTGGAATGTGTAATTATAGACTGTCAAGAGACCTTTGACACGGTCTCTCACGGCAGACAAATAAACTAGAAAAATAACTTGAAATAGGAGAATACTTTGATGGACAGAACCCCTCAAGGAAGGTTCCTTGATGCTGGTGAGGGGCTCTTGATCTAGGGAATTAGATCTGTGCTTCAGTTCCCTGAATTAAGCCCGAATAACTTCCCCCACAGGCGTTGTATAATCCCCACGAGTTTAGCGTTCCCCCATGATGGGTAAAAGAATACTTGACAGAGACGTCAGAGGGATAATGAGGATGGTGTCAGGATGTAGATAAGTAACACTGAGGAAACGTTTCGCCAGTCAGTGGCTTCTTCAGTCCAATACAGACAAGAACGGCGGAAGATGAGGAGTTTGAGGTAATCAGTCCCTCAAACTGGAGTCGATGTGATCAGCCCATCAGTGTTGAAATAACCATCATCATGTCAGTGTTTTGCTCATGAGGTAAAACCACTGAGAAGAATAAACACAACAAGCACCAAAACATATTCTACAAGAATGATTCAGCAAGTGGCTACTCGAGTTCAATCACAACAATAAAAGGTAATAAAAAGTGTTGCTACAAGGCACATAGAAAGCTCTGGGGATTGCTACAAGACAGATCCTGGGACTACATCGGCTGAAGCCATCACTAGAACAACCCTGGAAGATTATAACTTATTCCCAGAGACAGACAATATTGATACAGAATACGAGAGAAGAGAAAGGGAGTAAAAGGCCAAGAGCTGAAGCTCAACCCTACACACACACACACGTCATATAAAATACTGAGAGGAATTAACAAGGTGGACAGAGACAGAATGTTCCAGAGATGGGACACAGCAACAAGGGGACACAGTTGGAAGTTGAAGACTCAGATGAATCACAGGGATGTTAGGAAGTATTTCTTCAGTCACAGAGTTGTCAGGAAGTGGAATAGTTTGGGAAGCGATGTAGTGGAGGCAGGATCCATTCATAGCTTTAAGAAGAGGTATGATAAAGCTTATGGCGCAGGGAGAGTGACCCAGTAGCGGCCAGTGAAGAGGCGGGGCCAGGAGCTATGACTCGACCCCTGCAACCACAACTAGGTGAGTACAACTAGGTGAGTACACACACACACACACAAAGGCAGATTAAGGAGGTATTGACTGGTAATTTTGGTGCGATCAATACTTAAGAGTGAAGGAGAGAGTTAGTGAGTTATGTAGGGTTTAGAATCAATACATATCATTAATACACACACACACACACACACACACACACAACTGCTGCAGCATACGGGCGCCTAGCAAACCTAAGAACAGCATTTCGACATCTTAATGAGGAATCGTTCAGAACCTTGTACACTTTGTACGTTTGGCCCATACTGGAGTATGCAGCACCAGTTTGGAACCCACACCTAGCCAAGCACATAAAGAAAATAGAGAAAGTACAAAGGTTTGCAACACGACTAGTACCGGAGCTAAGGGGTATGTCCTACAAGGAGAGGTTAAGGGAAATCGACCTGACGACACTGGAGGACAGGAGAGAAAGGGGGGACATGATAACGACATATAAAATACTGAGAGGAATTGACAAGGTGGATAGAGACAGAATGTTCCAGAGATGGGACACAGCAACAAGGGGGCACAGCTGGAAGTTGAAGACTCAGATGAATCACAGGGATGTTAGGAAGTATTTCTTCAGTCACAGAGTGGTCAGGAAGTGGAATAGTTTGGGAAGCGATGTAGTGGAGGCAGGATCCATTCATAGCTTTAAGAAGAGGTATGATAAAGCTCATGGCGAAGGGAGAGAGACCCAGTAGCGGCCAGTGAAGAGGCAGGGCCATGAGCTATGACTCGACCCCTGCAACCACAACTAGGTGAGCAACTAGGTGAGCACACACACACACACACACACACACACATACACACACACACACACACACACATACACACACACACACACACACACACACAGGAAACATTTCTTCAGCCACAGAGTAGTCAGGAAGTGGAATGGACTAGAGAAAGATATAGTGGAGGCAGGAACCATACATAGTTTTAAGACAAGGTATGATAAAGCTCATGGAGCAGGGAGAGCAGAGACCCAGTAGCAGACAGCGAAGAGGCGGGGCCAGGAGCTGAGTCTCGACCCCTGCAACCACAATTAGGTGAGTACAATTAGGAGAAAGCAAGGCTAAGGGATATGTCAGATTACCGGAATGTGTATCTCGACCGCGACAAAACACGAGAAGAAAGACAGAAACTGAAAGAGAGGGTACAGAGACAAAAGGGGGAAAGAGAGATGGACAGGAGAACCCAGACTCAGGAGGAAGCTCAAATACCTTCAGATGTCCCCCAACCTGGACAACCCCAATGCAACCAAACAATCTAAACCAAAACACACATGCCATACCCAATGCTTCCACCCACCTCATTACAAACTCCACCTTCACACCAACCACCCATAGTTCCCCATCAGGTCTCCCACTTTCCCAACCCCAACGTACCCCCTGACTACGATTTTAGAAAAGAAGTTGAAGGTTTGGTATACAAATGCAGATGGTATAACAAATAAATGTGAGGAGTGGCATGAAAGAATAAAGGAGACATCCCCAGACATAATAGCACTCACAGAAACGAAACTCACTAGGATGATAACAGATGCAATCTTTCCACCCAGATATCAAATCCTCAGGAAAGATAGAGGGAGCAGAGGGGAAGGAGGAGATGCACTGCTCATTAAGAACCGGTGGGGATTTGAGGAAGTGGAAGGAATGGATGGAATGGGCGAAAGGGACTACATAGTAGGAACAATCCAGTCTGAGGGCCATAAGGTGGTAATTGCTGTAATGTACAACCCGCCACAGAACTGCAGGAGGCCAAGAGAAGAATACGACGAGAACAACAGAGCAATGGTAGACACACTAGCCGAGGTGGCCAGAAGAGCCCACACAGGGAAGGCAAAGTTGCTAGTTATTGGTGATTTCAATCACAAAGAGATTGAGTGGGAAAACCTGGAGCCCCACGGGGGTCCTGAATCAGGGAGAGCCAAGATGATGGATGTGGTACTGGAAAACCTCATGCATCAACATGTTAGAGACACTACCAGAGAGAGAGGTGAGGACGATCCAGCAAGACTGGACCTAGTATTCACCTTGAGTAGTTCGGACATTGAGGATATCACATATGAAAGGCCCCTTGGAGCTAGTGATAATTTCGTTCTGTGTTTTGATTATATAGTTGAACTACAAGTGGAGAGGGGAGCAGGAATAGGAAGGGAGAAACGAAGCTACAAAAGGGGGGACTACACAGGCATGAGGAACTTCCTACAAGACGTTCAGTGGGAGAGAGAATTGGCAGGAAAACCAGAAAAAGAAATGATGGAATATGTGACAACCAAATGCAAAGAGGCAGAGGAGAGGTTTGTCTCCAAGGGAAACAGAAGTAATGGGAAGACCAGAACGAGTCGTTGGTTCACCCAAAGGTGTAAGGAGGCAAAAACTAAGTGCACTAGAGAATGGAAAAAGTACAGAAAAATAAAGAGATTAGCGAAGAGCAAGAAACGAATATGCACAAGTAAGAAGGGAGGCTCAGCGACAATACGAAAATGATATAGCATCAAAAGTCAAGTCTGACCCGAAGCTGTTGTACAGCCACATCAGGAGGAAAACAACAGTCAAGGACCAGGTAATCAGGCTGAGGAAGGAAGGTGGAGAGTTCACAAGAAACGACCAAGAGGTATGTGAGGAGCTCAACATGAGATTTAAAGAAGTCTTTACAGAGGAGACAGGAAGGACTCCAGGAATTCAGAATAGGGAGGTATACCAACAAGTGCTGGATGAAATATACACAACCTAGGAGGAAGTGAAGAAGCTGCTATGTGAACTCGATACCTCAAAAGCGGTGGGACCTGACAACATTTCTCCGTGGGTCCTTAGAGAGGGAGCAGAGATGTTGAGTGTGCTACTAACAAAAATCTTCAACACATCCATTGAAACTGGGCAACTACCTGAGGTGTGGAAGATGGCAAATGTAGTCCCAATTTTTAAGAAAGGAGACAGACATGAGGCATTAAATTACAGACCTGTGTCACTGACGTGTATAGTATGCAAAGTCATGGAGAAGATCATCAGGAGGAGAGTGGTGGAGCACCTAGAAAGACACAAGCTTATAAACGACAACCAGCACGGTTTCAGGGAAGGAAAATCCTGTGTTACAAATCTACTGGAGTTTTATGACAAGGTAACAGAAGTAAGACACGAAAGAGAGGGGTGGATAGACTGCATTTTCTTGGACTGCAAGAAGGCGTTCGACACAGTTCCTCACAAGAGGTTAATGCAAAAGCTAGAGGATCAAGCACACGTAACAGGAAAGGCACTGCAATGGATCAGAGAATATCTGACAGGGAGGCAAGAACGAGTCATGGTACGTGACGAGGTGTCAGAGTGGGCACCTATGACGAGTGGGGTTCCACATGGGTCAGTCCTGGGACCTGTACTGTTTTTGGTATATGTGAATGACATAACGGAAGGGATAGACTCAGAAGTGTCCCTGTTTACAGATGATGTGAAGTTAATGAGAAGAATTAAATCGGTCGAGGATCAGGCAGGACTACAAAGAGACCTGGACAGGCTACAAGCCTGGTCCAGTAACTGGCTCCTTGAATTTAACCCTGCCAAATGTAAAGTCATGAAGATCGGGGGAGGGCAAAGAAGACCGCAGACAGAGTATAGTCTAGGTGGCCAAAGACTGCAAACCTCACTCAAGGAAAAAGATCTTGGGGTGAGTATAATACCGAGCACATCTCCTAAGGCACACATTAATCAGATAACTGCTGCAGCATACGGGCGTCTGGCAAACCTAAGAATAGCGTTCCAATACCTCACTAAGGAATCGTTCAAGACTCTGTACACCATATACGTCAGGCCCATACTGAAGTATGCAGCACCACTTTGGAACCCACACCTGGTCAAGCACGTCAAGAAACTAGAGAAAGTGCAAAGGTTTGCAACAAGACTAGTCCCAGAGCTAAGGGGATTGTCCTACGAAGAAAGGTTAAGGGAAATCGGCCTGACGACACTAGAGGACAGGAGGTTTAGGGAAGACATGATAACGACATATCAAATACTGCGAGGAATAGATAAGGTGGACAGAGACAAGATGTTCCAGAGAGGGGACACAGAAACAAGGGGTCACAATTGGAAGTTGAAGACTCCTATGAGTCAAAGAGATGTTAAGAAGTATTTCTTCAGTCATAGAGTTGTCAGGAAGTGGAGTAACCTAGAAAGTGACGTAGTGGAGGCAGGAACCATATATAGTTTTAAGACGAGGTTTGATAAAGCTCATGGAGCAGGGAGAGAGAGGACTTAGTAGCAATCAGTGAAGAGGCGGGGCCAGGAGCTATGAATCGACCCCTGCAACCACAAATAGGTGAGTACAAATAGGTGAGTACACACACACACACACACACTGTACACACACACACACGCACACACACACATATGCATACATACATAAAACACATCTGTGACAAGTTACATTCCTACCTAGGGTCCCACTTCCAAAATGTATCAAAGTCACGCATACACACACGATTACATACATACTCATACACACACGACTTACATACATACTCGTATACACACACGACTTACATACTCATACACAAACGACTTACATACATACTCATACACACATGACATACATACATACTCATACACACATGACATACATACATACTCATACACACATGACATACATACATACTCATACACACATGACATACATGTATGCATACTCATACACACATGGCATACATAATCATGCACATACGGCATACATAATCATACACACACACGGCATACATACATACTCATACCCACACGACATACATGCACACATACTCATACACACACGGCATACATACGTAAATTTATTCATACACGTATACATGAATCCACACAAAAGCAAGGAAATTAAACTGGATAACTAGAACCTTCAAAACAAGGGATGGCAAGTCAATAAAGATGTTCGTTTTTTGACTTATTCTTCCTATATTACAAAATTGTTGTACACTAAAAGCTTCTTTTTAATGCATGCGAATTCGCAGAACTACAGAATGTGCAGAGAACCTTCATTGCTCGTATAAATTCAGTCACGTACTTAAAGTATTGTGAATGCCTCGACTGTACTTCTTAGAATGTAGGCGATAAAGATATATCAGAATTTATATTTGAAGGATTGGTCGCAGCTCAGCACACTAGAATGTCTCCCTACAAGTGTAAGAGGCAACGGAAGTGTTAAATCCTTGCAGTGAGAGAGCAGGGGCGCCATACCTGGAGTATACCTGGAGAGGGTTTCGGGGGTCAACGTCCCCGCGGCCCTATCTGTGACCAGGCCTCATGGTGGATCATGAGTACGCATAATAATATCTTTATTTCTACAAGTACATGTATACAAGTTATGTAGACCATAGACATCAATGACATACTGCTATATAGAAAGCCGCTTGTTATGCAAAGCATTTCCCGCAAAATAGGTCAATTTTGTCCCAGGATGCGACCCACACCAGTCTATTAACACCCAGGTACCCATTATTACTGATGGGTGAACATGGACGACCGGTGTAAGGAAACACGCCCAATGTTTCAACCCTCGCTGGGAATCGAACTCGGACCTTCACCGTGTGAAGCGAAAGATTTTGTCACCAGGCCACGGGGCACCGAGCTAAGACTAAGTGTAAAGAGACCAAGACTCCTTAACAGCCACTCTTCACACACAAGGGTAATAACAAACAGTTCCCTGGCTCTCTTCAAGAGAAGATTTGAGAAATACGTGAATATAGTTCTTAATCATGTGAGCTGTGGTGGGTGCTGGGTATGAGTGCAGGCAGGTAGCATCCACTTTGCTTCCTCAAGGTACCAGCTGGGTATGAGTGCAGGCAGGTAACATCCACTTTGCTTTCTCAAGGTACCAGCTGGGTATGTGTGCAGGCAGGTAACATCCACTTTGCTTCCTCAAGGTACCAGCTGTGTATGAGTGCAGGCAGGTAACATCCACTTTGCTTCCTCAAGGTACCAGCTGGGTATGAGTGCAGGCAGGCAACATCAACTTTGCTTCCTCAAGGTACCAGCTGGGTATGAGTGCAGGCAGGTAACATCCATTTTACTTCCTCAAGGTACCAGCTGGGTATGAGTGCAGGCAGGTAACATCCACTTTACTTCCTCAAGGTACCAGCTGGGTATGAGTGCAGGCAGGCAACATCCATTTTACTTCCTCAAGGTACCAGCTGGGTATGTGTGCAGGCAGGCAACATCCATTTTACTTCCTCAAGGTACCAGCTGGGTATGTGTGCAGGCAGGCAACATCCATTTTACTTCCTCAAGGTACCAGCTGGGTATGTGTGCAGGCAGGCAACATCCATTTTACTTCCTCAAGGTACCAGCTGGGTATGAGTGCAGGCAGGCAACATCAACTTTGCTTCCTCAAGGTACCAGCTGGGTATGAGTGCAGGCAGGCAACATCCATTTTACTTCCTCAAGGTACCAGCTGGGTATGTGTGCAGGCAGGCAACATCCATTTTACTTCCTCAAGGTACCAGCTGGGTATGTGTGCAGGCAGGCAACATCCATTTTACTTCCTCAAGGTACCAGCTAGGTATGAGTGCAGGCAGGCAACATCCATTTTACTTCCTCAAGGTACCAGCTGGGTATGAGTGCAGGCAGGCAACATGTATTTTACTTCCTCAAGGTACCAGCTGGGTATGTGTGCAGGCAGGCAACATCCATTTTACTTCCTCAAGGTACCAGCTGGGTATGTGTGCAGGCAGGCAACATCCATTTTACTTCCTCAAGGTACCAGCTGGGTATGTGTGCAGGCAGGCAACATCCATTTTACTTCCTCAAGGTACCAGCTGGGTATGAGTGCAGGCAGGCAATATCCATTTTACTTCCTCAAGGTACCAGCTGGGTATGAGTGCAGGCAGGTAACATCCACTTTGCTTCCTCAAGGTACCAGCTGGGTATGTGTGCAGGCAGGCAACATCCATTTTTCTTCCTCAAGGTACCAGCTGCGTATGTGTGCAGGCAAGTAACATCCATTTTACTTCCTCAAGGTACCAGCTGGGTATGTGTGCAGGCAGGCAACATCCATTTTACTTCCTCAAGGTACCAGCTGGGTATGAGTGCAGGCAGGCAACATCCATTTTACTTCCTCAAGGTACCAGCTGGGTATGAGTGCAGGCAGGTAACATCCACTTTGCTTCCTCAAGGTACCAGCTGGGTATGAGTGCAGACAGGTAGCATCTACTTTACTTCCTCAAGGTACCAGCTGGGTATGAGTGCAGGCAGGTAACATCAACTTTGCTTCCTCAAGGTACCAGCTGGGTATGAGTGCAGGCAGGTAACATCCACTTTACTTTCTCAACGTACCAGCTGGGTATGTGTGCAGGCAAGTAACATCCACTTTACTTCCTCAAGGTACCAGCTGGGTATGAGTGCAGGCAGGTAACATCCACTTTGCTTCCTCAAGGTACCAACTGGGTATGAGTGCAGGCAGGTAACATCCACTTTACTTCCTCAAGGTACCAGCTGGGAATGAGTGCAGGCAGGTAACATCCACTTTGCTTCCTCAAGGTACCAGCTGGGTATGAGTGCAGGCAGGTAATATCCACTTTACTTCCTCAAGGTACCAGCTGGGTATGAGTGCAGGCAGGTAACATCCACTTTACTTCCTCAAGGTACCAGCTGGGTATGAGTGCAGGCAGGTAACATCCACTTTACTTCTTCAATGTACCAGCTGTGTATGAGTGCAGGCAGGTAACATCCACTTTACTTCCTCAAGGTACCAGCTGGGTATGAGTGCAGGCAGGCAACATCCACTTTACTTTCTCAAGGTACCAGCTGGGTATGTGTGCAGGCAAGTAACATCCACTTTACTTCCTCAAGGTACCAGCTGGGTATGTGTGCAGGCAAGTAACATCCACTTTACTTCCTCAAGGTACCAACTAGGTATGAGTGCAGGCAGGTAACATCCACTTTGCTTCCTCAAGGTACAAGCTGGGTATGAGTGCAGGCATGTAACATCCACTTTACTTCCTCAAGGTACCAGGTGGGTATGAGTGTAGGCAGGTAACATCCACTTTGCTTCCTCAAGGTACAAGCTGGGTATGAGTGCAGGCATGTAACATCCACTTTACTTCCTCAAGGTACCAGCTGGGTATGAGTGTAGGCAGGTAACATCCACTTTACTTCCTCAAGGTACCAGCTGGGTATGAGTGCAGGCAGGTAACATCCACTTTGCTTCCTCAAGGTACCAGCTGGTTATGAGTGCAGGCAGGTAACATCCACTTTACTTCCTCAAGGTACCAACTGGGTATGAGTGCAGGCAGGTAACATCCACTTTGCTTCCTCAAGGTACCAGCTGGGTATGAGTGCAGGCAGGTAACATCCACTTTACTTCCTCAAGGTACCAGCTGGGTATGAGTGCAGGCAGGTAACATCCACTTTACTTCCTCAATGTACCAGCTGGGTATGAGTGCAGGCAGGTAACATCCACTTTGCTTCCTCAAGGTACCAGCTGGGTATGAGTGCAGGCAGGTAACATCCACTTTACTTTCTCAAGGTACCAGCTGGGTATGTGTGCAGGCAAGTAACATCCACTTTACTTCCTCAAGGTACCAACTGGGTATGAGTGCAGGCAGGTAACATCCACTTTGCTTCCTCAAGGTTCCAGCTGGGTATGAGTGCAGGCAGGTAACATCCACTTTACTTCCTCAAGGTACCAGCTGGGTATGAGTGTAGGCAGGTAACATCCACTTTACCTCCTCAAGGTACCAGCTGGGTATGAGTGCAGGCAGGTAACATCCACTTTGCTTCCTCAAGGTACCAGCTGGGTATGAATGCAGGCAGTTAACATCCACTTTACTTTCTCAAGGTACCAGCTGGGTATGTGTGCAGGCAAGTAACATCCACTTTACTTCCTCAAGGTACCAACTGGGTATGAGTGCAGGCAGGTAACATCCACTTTGCTTCCTCAAGGTACCAGCTGGGTATGAGTGCAAGCAGGTAACATCCACTTTACTTCCTCAAGGTACCAGCTGGGTATGAGTGTAGGCAGGTAACATTCACTTTGCTTCCTCAAGGTACCAGCTGGGTATGAGTGCAGGTAGGTAACATCCAATTTACTTTCTCAAGGTACCAGCTGGGTATGTGTGCAGGCAAGTAACATCCACTTTACTTCCTCAAGGTACCAACTGGGTATGAGTGCAGGCAGGTAACATCCACTTTGCTTCCTCAAGGTACCAGCTGGGTATGAGTGCAGGCAGGCAACATCCACTTTGCTTTCTCAAGGTACCAGCTGGGTATGTGTGCAGGCAAGTAACATCCACTTTACTTCCTCAAGGTACCATCTGGGTATGAGTGCAGGCAGATAACATCCACTTTACTTCCTCAAGGTACCAGCTGGCTGAGTGCAGGCAGGTAACATCAACTTTGCTTCCTCAAGGTACCAGCTGGGTATGTGTGCAGGCAGGTAACATTCACTTTGCTTCCTCAAGGTACCAGCTGTGTATGAGTGCAGGCAGGTAACATCCACTTTGCTTCCTCAAGGTACCAGCTCGGTATGTGTGCAGGCAGGTAACATCCACTTTGCTTCCTCAAGGTACCAGCTGGGTATGTGTGCAGGCAGGTAACATCCACTTTGCTTCCTCAAGGTACCTGCTGTGTATGAGTGCAGGCAGGTAACATCCACTTTGCTTCCTCAAGGTACCAGCTGGGTATGAGTGCAGGCAGGTAACATCCACTTTACTTCCTCAAGGTACCAGCTGGGTATGAGTGCAGGCAGGTAACATCCACTTTGCTTCCTCAAGGTACCAGCTGGGTATGAGTGAAAGCAGGTAACATCCACTTTGCTTCCTCAAGGTACCAGCTGGGTATGAGTGCAGGCAGGTAACATCCACTTTACTTCCTCAAGGTACCAGCTGTGTATGAGTGCAGGCAGGTAACATCCACTTTGCTTCCTCAAGGTACCAGCTGGGTATGTGTGCAGGCAGGTAACATCCACTTTGCTTCCTCAAGGTACCAGCTGGGTATGAGTGCAGGCAGGTAACATCCACTTTACTTCCTCTAGGTACCAGCTGGGTATGAGTGCAGGCAGGTAACATCCACTTTGCTTCCTCAAGGTACCAACAAAACTCCTTGTCTGGGAGAAGAACTGTTAGTTGATAATTCACTTCGGTGACCCCGTGAATTATGACGAGGTATTGGTGTGCCATGTGTCAGGAAGGCAGTGTGACGTCATACACAGGGTCTGGCTAAATTAAATTTAATTTGCTTAATTTAAAATGAGGTGTTAACGCGTACACACACACACACACACACACACACACACACACACACACACACACACACACACACACACACACACACACACACACACACACACACACACACACACACACACACACGCACACACTAACACATTCCAACGAATATAAACAAGCAAGTTACATTACACGTATGTAGAAGGAAGCCCACGCCTACGCCCACGCTCACGCCCACGCCCACGGGATGGACACTACGGGGTGACATATATTAGAAAACTCCTGAGTGGCGATGATGTCTTCCTGACACTCCTGAGTGGCGACAATGTCTTCCTGACACTCCTGAGTGGCGACAATGTGCTTCCTGACACTGCTGAGTCGGCGACGATGTCTTCCTGACACTCCTGAGTGGCGACAATGTCTTCCTGGACCCTGAGTGGCGACAATGTCTTCCTGACCTCTGAGTGGCGACGATGTCTTCCTAAACAGCTCCTGAGTGGCGACAATGTCTTCCTGATACTCCTGAGTGGCGACGATGCTTCCTGACACTCCTGAGTGGCGAAAATGTCTTCCTGCACTCCTGAGTGGCGATGATGTCTTCCTGACACTTCTGAGTGGCGACAATCAGTCTTCCTGGCACTCCTGAGTGGACGATGTCTTCCTGACCTCTGGTGGCGAACAATGTCTTCCTGGCACTCTGAGAGCGACGATGTCTTCCTGACACTCTAGGTGGCGACAATGTCTTCTGACACTCCTGAGTGGCGACAATGTCTTCCTGACACACCTGAGTGGCGACAATGTCTTCCTGACAATCGAGTGGCGACGATGTCTTCCTACACACTCACGAGGCGACAATGTCTTCCTGACACTTTTGATTTAAAAGCGACGATGTGGCCCTGACACTCCTGAGTGGCGACGATGTCTCTCCTGACACTCCTGAGTGGCGACAATGTCTTCCTGACACTTTTTGAGTAGCGACGATGTCTTTTCAGCACTCCTGAGTGGCGACGATGTCTTCCTGACACTCCTGAGTGGCGACGATGTCTTCCTGACACTCCTGAGTGGCGACAATGTCTTCCTGACACTCCTGAGTGGCGACGATGTCTTCCTGACACTCCTGAGTGGCGACAATATCTTCCTGACACTCCTGAGTGGCGACAATGTCTTCCTGACACTCCTGAGTGGCGACGATGTCTTCCTGACACTCCTGACTGGCGACAATGTCTTCCTGACACTCCTGAGTGGCGACAATGTATTCATGACACTCCTGAGTGGCGACAATGTCTTCCTGACACTCCTGAGTGGCGACGATGTCTTCCTGACACTCCTGAGTGGCGACAATGTCTTCCTGACATTCCTGAGTGGCGACAATGTCTTCCTGACACTCCTGAGTGGCGACGATGTCTTCCTGACACTCTTGAGTGGCGACGATGTCTTCCTGACACTCCCGAGTGGCGACGATGTCTTTCTGACACTGCTGAGTGGCGACGATGTCTTCCTGACACTCCTGAGTAGCGACGATGTCTTCCTGACACTCCTGAGTGGCGACGATGTCTTCCTGACACTCCTGAGTGGCGACGATGTCTTCCTGACACTCCTGAGTGGCGACAATGTCTTCCTGGCACTCCTGAGTGGCGACAATGTCTTCCTGACACTCCTGAGTGGCGACAATGTCTTCCTGACACTCCTGAGTGGCGATGATGTCTTCCTGACACTCCTGAGTAGCGACAATGTCTTCCTGACACTGCTGAGTGGCGACGATGTCTTCCTGACACTCCTGACTGGCGACAATGTCTTCACTGCACTCCTGAAAGTGGGATGATGTCTTCTGACACTCTGGGGCGACAATGTCTTCCTGACACTCCCGAGTGGCGACAATGTCTTCCTGACACTGCTGAGTGGCGACGATGTCTTCCTGACACTCCTGAGTGGCGACAATGTCTTCCTGACACTCCTGAGTGGCGACAATGTCTTCCTGACACTCTGAGTGGCGACGATGTCTTCCTGACACTCCTGATGGCGACAATGTCTTCCTGACACTCCTGAGTGGCGACATGTATTCATGACACTCTGAGTGGCGACAATGTCTTCCTGACACTCTGGAGGGCGACGATGTCTTCCTGACACTCCTGAGTGGCGACAATGTCTTCCTGACATTCCTGAGTGGCGACAATGTCTTCCTGACCTCCTGAGTGGCGACGATGTCTTCCTGCACTCCTGAGTGGCGACGATGTCTTCCTGACACTCGAGTGGCGACGATGTCTTCTGACACTGCTGAGTGGCGACGATGTCTTCCTGACACTCCTGAGTGGCGACGATGTCTTCCTGACGCTCCTGAGTGGCGACAGATGCTTCCTGACACTCCTGAGTGGCGACAATGTCTTCCTGGCACTCCTGAGTGGCGACAATGTCTTCCTGACACTCCTGAGTGGCGACAATGTCTTCCTGACACTCCTGAGTGGCGATGATGTCTTCCTGAGACTCCTGAGTGGCGACAATGTCTTCCTGACACTGCTGAGTGGCGACGATGTCTTCCTGACACTCCTGAGTGGCGACAATGTCTTCCTGACACTCCTGAGTGGCGATGATGTCTTCCTGACACTCCTGAGTGGCGACAATGTCTTCCTGACACTCCTGAGTGGCGACAATGTCTTCCTGACACTGCTGAGTGGCGACGATGTCTTCCTGACACTCCTGAGTGGCGACAATGTCTTCCTGACACTCCTGAGTGGCGACGATGTCTTCCTGACACTCCTGAGTGGCGACGATGTCTTCCTGACACTCCTGAGTGGCGACGATGTCTTCCTGACACTCCTGAGTGGCGACGATGTCTTCCTGACACTTCTGAGTGGCGACAATGTCTTCCTGGCACTCCTGAGTGGCGACGATGTCTTCCTGACACTCCTGAGTGGCGACATGTCTTCCTGACACTCCTGAGTGGCGACGATGTCTTCCTGACACTCCTGAGTGGCGACAATGTCTTCTGACACTCCTGAGGGCGACGATGTCTTCCTGACACTCCTGAGTGGCGACATGTCTTCCTGACACTCCTGAGTGGCGACTATGTCTTTCTGACACTCCTGAGTGGCGACGATGTCTTCCTGACACTCCTGAGTGGCGACAATGTCTTCCTGACACTCCTGAGTGGCGACAATGTCCTCCTGACACTTACCAAACACTCCTTAGAATACAATTTTCACGTTTTCGAACCATCGTGCAGTTAGTGGCACGTGTCTAATCCTGATCAGTTTCACCTGCTAGACTGCTTCGTGCACACTTCACTGCATAGCTCCTAAGCACTGTATTGCAGGTACACTACACCTAACTCCAACTGGTGCACTAATGTTTCTGACACTGTGAGTAGGATATGACTTCCTGAACTCACATTCCGTCAGCTTCTTGAGGGAACCGCCAGGCAGCCCCGGTACACTGTATGAATTCATTTTTCAGTCTCTGTAGGCGCATATCACTCTCCAACCACACAACACACCCATCCCAGCACATCTCTCACACTCCTTGGAGCTGATCGCCCTGATGGTTCATTCTATTCATTTTTCTTTTCGTGGCGACACCACACGCATCCCCACAACTCACACTAGCACCACCCAAGCCTACATCTCGATGCTCGGTGGGAGCTCTCCCAGCACAGCTCTGCCTGGGGGATGTGAACCTATTACGTGCAGTCGACTCCGTCCCTGATGGATGCTTCGAACTGGGCGACATTCTCGGGCACTATGAATTATATATATAATATATATATATATTTATATATATAATTCCTAGTGGGAGATTGGTTAGACAACAACCACCCAGGGAGGTTCTACCTCCTGTGGTAGTAGGTTGGTGCAGACCACCCAGGGAGTTCTACCTCCTGTGGTAGTAGGTTGGTAGACACAACCACCAGGAGGTACTACCGTCCTGTGGTAGTAGGTTGGTAGACAGCAACCACCCAGGGAGGTACTACCGTCCTGTGGTAGTAGGATGGTAGACAGCAACCACCCAGGGAGGTACTACCGTCCTGTGGTAGAAGGTTGGTAGACAGCAACCACCCAGGGAGGTACTACCATCCTGTGGTAGAAGGTTGGTAGACAGCAACCACCCAGGGAGG